>BOPP01000163.1:875568-901103 GCA_017312745.1 Gryllus bimaculatus
ATGCAAGGGCCCTCACAGCTTACACGTACATGCACTGCACAAAAACACATTTGGAGAGACCAGGCGTGAGCTTAGAGCTTGTCCTGGCAAGAACCGGACGCTGTCGCGCTGGTGAGAGATACGTGGACGGGGGAAACCCGCTCACCGACAGGTAGGTCACACAATTCAAAAACATTTTGAAATAAGAAAATACAAATTGACAGCACAACCTAAAAATGAAGTAATTACAAATAATTTTAAAGATTGGGCAATTAATACGTGAATATTAGATGGTGAAGAATACAGAAAAAAAAACTATCAAAACTATACACCGCTTCAGTCAAAATAAGAAAAGAAAAATATTTTAATGAGTGTGTTCATCCAATTGAAAATAAGTAATCCCACCACTAATTCTTCTTCTTCTTCTTCTTCTTCTTCTTCTTCTTCTTCTTCTTCTTCTTCTTCTTCTTCTTCTTCTTCTTTGTCGTCGTCGTCGTCGTCGTCGTCGATTCCAAATACTTCTGTAGTATTTCAATATGCAGAACACAACTTCCTGGAATTCTAATAATTTTGTTTATGAAGTTAATTATATAAGTTCAATATGCTATTTTAAGTGGTTTTTTTCTTACCATAAAATTGATACATTATAGTTGAAATCATGTTCTGCACTAAACTGTTATTCATATTTGCCTTGGATAAATGTTATTTCAAGAGACAGTTATCTTATAACTCGGATCAGAATGAAAGGTTCACATATTACGGTAGCAGTTTTGAGTAATATTTTCTTTTTCATAATTCCTGTGATTTTTAATTATCCATTCTAATCACACAATGTATTAACTTGTAAAATAGTAACTAAGTCTCACTCTATGTGCTACGATAGTCTTTAAATTTATTCCTCGCTACGCGAGCACTTCTCGTGATATTTTAGTTGATAAAACCAATTAGATATTGTTTTAACTAGGATTTCTTAGAAGCCGTATGATTAAATACTATTGAGGGCATAGCAGTTAATAAAAATACTGATGGAAATAGTTTTTTTTCAATTAATTTTAATATTTGAATAGCTTAACATAAATTTCACAGTGAATACTTTCTAGAATCTGAAAAAATGAATATTTGAAAGCACTCTTCATTATGTTTCCAAGTGTCAGGCGAAGAAACAATTAATTGTGCTGGAACAGTGCAGTAACAGATGGACGCCTCGTTCTTTTGCCCACCGATGGATTTCCCCGTAGCCGCAACTGCAGGCCAAAGGGGTATCAACTAATACCACAAACGCCCCGGGTATCACCACAGCATTCTCCAACGCTGCTACATCCAGCCTTTCTAATGGATTGTAGCTCAAATCTAAGGTCCTGATAGCGTTGCCGGACGAGAAGGTCCCTAATAATATAATAAAGATAAGAAATAATCAATAAATATACAATTATATAAATACCCAAGTAGATAAGTATATAAATACATAATAGATAAATATGTAAATACATCAATATATACATGTTTGAATGAATGTAGTTGTCATTTGGGGACAGATTACTCCGAGTTATGTTAGCAGGCTGTGTTCCCAGGTCTAGGCATATTTTTACGTTCTGTCTACTGCTAACGCAGTAGAGTGAAAGTTATGTAATGCTGCATGAAAGTGGCAAATTTTCGGACGAAAAACTCATATTGCCGGCTCCTGGTCACGAAAAAGTGGAATAATCCAGTTGCTAAATTTAGAAACAAAAATTCTTTAACCCGTGGTGTATCTATGTGCAATATAAAATAAAGCACTATTCGAACTTTCAAACTTTATTTTAGCATTTTTTATGATACTCTCTAAATAAATATTGTTGCAGATTTCACATTCAGGTGATACTATTGCTTTATCTGTTAACCTTTCTTGTGGCATGGTAGATCGTTGAAAATTTACAAACTAACAGTTTTTACTTTCTGTACTTACGCTACTGCTTATGGAGTAGACTAAGATATTTAATGCTGCATGAAAAAAACCGCGAATTTTTAACAGAAAAACTCTTATTACAAGTAACGAGAAAAGTTAATAAATCCAGTTGCTTAATTTAGAAAAAATCTCTAATACTTGCTATAGCCAGAATCCATGTTTTATGGATCCTTTATACGGAAAAATCGATTGACGGCAAAACGTCTGTCTGTCCGTTTGTCTGTGAACAATGCTAGCGGCTAAACTGTTCAGTCGATTTCCTCCAACATTGATATGCCTCTATCGATGTGGCTGATGTCGCTGCTCTTTCAATTTGAAATCGATATTTTGATTTTCAGGGGTAGTTCATACGAAGCTCCTATGACATTTTCAAAAACTTCCAAAGTTGTGCCTCAAAAGTTTTTGATTAAGTTTTGGTATTGGATAGTGTCAAAGATGTTTAAGAGAATCATGCAGCATCATTTTCGTTGAAAAGTCTGATTTTTTTCGAAAATTGCAAAAGTTGTAAATTTTTTAGGTGTCTTCCTACAACCAAAATATTAAAGAGAGAGATTTTTCCCTTAATGAAATCTGTTTCTTGAAGAGGTATTTTTGAAAAAAAGGTTATGCACAATTTTTTTAAAAAATGAATGCTTTTTGGATAATTTTGCGTAAAATATGGGCAATTTTTATTTTTGTTCTCAAAAAGGCTCTACATATTTAATTGAATTTTTACCTCTCTGATTTTTGAAAAAAAAAATCAATTTTTTTCGGCGTGTCCCTACAACTACAATTACGAAGGCATATATTTGTTTCTTAATAAAATGTGTTCATCAAAAACAGTTTTTCAAATAATGTAATGTTCGATTATTCGAAAATTGAAAACTTTTTTGCGCAATTTTGTGTCAAGGATGAACAAGTTATTTTCTTAAATTATGTTTTTCTTATAAAATGACACAACCTTTTTACATTCAATTTTAACCTTATATAGGATTTAGGACGCTTAAGAGAATGGTGCGTATCTCATGTTCGTTAAAATCTCTAATATTTCAAAAATTGAAAAAAAAATTGAAATATTTCGGCGTCTTCAAAGAACGACAATTCAGAAGATACAATTATTACATTCCAGTATACATACGAATGTACGGAGTACAATACTATACGTAGTGTAGGAAAAGTTATGTAATGCTGCGCGAAAAACTGGAGGATTTTCGGCAGAAAAAAATTCATGGCCGAACCTTGATAACGAAAAAGTGGATAAATTCAGTTTCAAAATTAAGAAAAAATTCCTCTAACACGTGGTGCATTCTGAATCGCTAATTTGTGGGTCCGTTATACCGAAAAATCGATTGAGGCAAAACGTCCGTGTGTTGGTGTGTCTGTCCATCTGTCTGGCGTATGTGTTTAACAGTAGCGCGTAAACTATGAGTACTATTTTTTGAAACTAAATAAACTCCTGTCGATTTTACCTGAGTCAACGCTCTGCGATTTTCAAAAGCATTCGATAGCGGAATATCAATTCGTGAAAACCCTGTTTACGGTTTCGCTGCGAGCGTTGTTCACAGAGAGACTGACAGATAGGCAGACGGACAGACATGTTGCCGTAAAACGTACGTTTCCGTGTCAAGGGCTCACAAATCGTGGATTCTGACTACGCAATGTATTAGAGGAAGTATTAACTACACGTAAGAACAATATCTACCCATTTTTTTGATTTCAGAGATCATATAATACGAATTTTTCTACCGAAAAATCGCAACTTTTGGCTAGTGCCTTACAACTTTGTCTATGACGTATGTAGAATGCGGGAATGTGCTAGTTTCACATTTTAATATTTTTAATGATATGAAAGTACAGTAATAATTAATGAATTTGAACATCTCATTTTCGATATTTTATCATAAAGCCAGAAAGAGGTCTGTGTTTAAAGAAGTCCAAATTGTCTGGAAATCAGGGACCGACAAGGTATTGAATACCGGTAAATACCTATACTATTTATTTATTTATGTGTTTATTTATTTACATCAAAAGCCGTTAAAAACTGTGTGTAACGAACTATGGAGAGAAGTTACTCAGAAGTTACATTTATGTCCACAAGCAAATCAAGGGTCCATCTCAGCATTTGCTCGAGAATCAGGGAAACTGGACCAAAACCTGATCGAGATGGGGGTCATTGACCCAGAAGCTGAAGTACAATACTTGTTACAGGTTCTTTACAATTATACAATCCAAATGGTAAAAAAATACACTAAATGGTGTTAAAATTAGTATTATTGTTCTTGTGGACGCTCGGTATGGTCTCTAATTGGATAGAAACAGTTGTGCAGCAAAAAAGATGGGACTTAAACTTTTGTATCGGATTTAATCGGTTAATGCCATCTGGCAAGGTGTTGTAAAATAAAGTAGATGTATTGTATGTGAATTTTTTGTAATATGATATATGAAATAGTGCTTCGAACTACAGTATACGTCGGCCACGTACATATGCCCATTTCAGTATTTGACGGCGGCGCGTTTCCCCTCCAAATTTATGCGTCTCAGTTGGAACCATCTTTAGGCCCCGTATAGTCACCTGAGGTGTCTTGTAGAGTGTTGCGGGAAAGAGTGTGTGTGTATTTAAGGCGAAAGAATGAGGAAGAAAATATAACGTAGTGGCACATTCGTTTAAGTAGTACTTGTCCAGCATTCGCCTGGCACTGACCGGAGAAACTATGAAAAACTACAATTCAGATACTACCGACCACTAGAATTCTTTTCCAGCCGACGACATAATTCGACCTAGCTAGAATGCGGCTATTGTTGAAAATCCTTCAACGTGGAGACACGAACCCTTGAACCGTCCGGTTAGAAAATGTGCAGTGTCTAGTTGTTCCTCAACGCCATCGTAGCGCTGAATATCACAATGATTTGCCCCAAAATAATGGTATAATTCTACTGAAATACCGATATTGTTACTAGAGAGATATACCAATACTTTAAATATAGGTATTTTACTGATACAGACCTCTAATAATGGTAAAATTCCTCTCAAATTACCGGTAATTGACGCCTTATAAGTGAATTTTTAAGTGTACTTTGAATAAAGGTATAATAGAGGTAAATATATTTCTAGACCGGTGTAAATACCTTTACATCTGTAATTTTGGTGTTCGTTACGTGCTTAAAACAGGCGTAGGGATCTCAGTGCATCAACAGATATCACAACAGTTTCTCTGACCGGGAGGTCATAATGTAGGAGTTTCGAAAGTGAAATGTTTTCGTCGCTAGCTACACAGCTAGGTGGACTTCAGACACGGTGTTGAGGGTAAATCCGGCTTCTGGCTGCTCTGATCGGTAGTTTTCCGTGGTTTCTCTGGCCAACACCAGAGGAAATTCCCTGCCAGACGGGACACAGACCGTATTTACAAGGCTGTCCGACGCCGCGTCCATGGGGAAAGTGCCGACGTTTCGGTCCGCCAATTCTGGACCTTCCTCCAGGCAGGATGGCACCGAAACGTCCGCACCTTCGCCTGGACGCGGGCGTCACTCGAACAGCCTAGTAAATACTGACTCCGGCCGCGAAGCCTACCTCCCGCGAATATTTCTCTTCGTTGTCCTATTCTCAAACCTCACGTACAAGTACCTTGTACATTGACTTACACTTACATGCATGAGGAGAGCTTAGAGATTCTCCCGCTTTGGGCGCTGGTGGGAAAGGTGGGGGAGAACCTATCGAGCTAATGTGTAGATCGGCACCGGGTCACTCCTTCCTTCAGGGAAGAAAACCTCTACCACGCGTGATAAAAACATTCCACTTCACATACGCAACTAATGAGGAGAGCAGCTGGCGTGAGGTAAGCACGATATTATCAAGCAATCAATTGTCTTGAACGTTGGACTCTGTTGGACGGAGTTTGTGTGATTGTGTGACATTGTTACACAGGCGGCGACGATGGTGTGACGGTTAGCGTAACGGACTGTTATACCCAAGCTCGCGGGTTCAAACCTAATCGAAGCCGTGGATTTTTAGGACGGCAAAATCCTTCGTACGCCTTCCTTCGGAGGGGAAGTAAAGCCGGCTGTCCCATGTTAGTAGATTTACTTGCATGTAAAAGATCCTCAAGCCTAAATGACGCCAAATCGCCTGTTTGTCGCCCAAGAAATACCTCCTTTCTCCACTAGTTGATGAAAGGAGCGTAGCGAAGCGTGATGAAAGGAGCGTTGCGTGGTCAGACGGAAGAGCGGGACTGATGGCCCGAGTCTCGCCACGTAAAATAAGGCAAATTCGATTCAATTCAATTCAGTTGTTACTCTCAAGTGAGGCTAGTTCGACTTATAGGTTGATTTTGGAGAAGATAGTTAAAGTGAAGGAAGCTGAATGTTGAAGGAAGCTGAATGTACGTGGCTGTACTTTTCTTACAACCAACTCTAACAATTTTAAATAATTGAAACCGATCGTTCTCTATTTAAATATACACGCATTTTATTACTGAATAAGTTATCAATTTTTCAATTATCAAGTGTTTTCGCTTACGAACTGGACACCATTTTAAGTTGTTAAACTTTATCAACCTTTAAGTGTTCAAAATAAAGAGAATGTAGAATATTATTCTGATATTCACACCAGAACAAAACATTGTGTAGGTTATTGATTGATCAAATGCAGACGACAAAATGGACGAACACCGTGAGGAGGAAAACAAGAAACAAGATTATAATGCTGCAAAATGTTCTTAATGTAAAAAAAAAACAGTATTGCGAGAAAGGGGGAATTAAATACTTCTACGTAAAGATATGAAGTAATATAAATAGTTAAAATGTTTAGGTACCTGCGTTCACTTCTGTGATCAAATTCCCAGCGAGTAGTATATCGGTGAGGAGCGGGTTGTTGACGAAGGCCCCGTCGATGCTGGTGATGCCCATCTTCAACAGACTAACGTGCGTCATCGCAGGAAGACCCGCCAAGCTCTGCGGTCCGAGAACGAGCGGGCTGCCAGACTCCAGTTGGAGTACTTCGAGCTGCAGAGAAAGTTAGGTTACATTAACAGAGAAAATTAGGTTAAAATTTTAACGGGACGATGCTATTATGATTTTTGTAGTAGAACGTCTGAAGAAAAAATTGATTGATTATCGTTTACACGATAAACCTTTTTATGTTTAAATTTTGAATGTTAGCATATTTGTACGTTTTATTGAACCCCGAAATTTTATTAACATTACTTTAATTAAGATAAAATTATAGTATCGAATTTTGTTAATAAAATCTAATAAGCATAAATGCTCCCTTTCGTGTAATCGAAACTGCATTTCGTCGAAACTACTTTTCAAAGAGCTAAAGATTTGAGATAAAAGTCTTGGCGCCGAGATAATCAATAAGTCCTCTCGCATCTGGTAAAATCAGGGCTCAAGAAAACGTGTTCGAATAATAGATGTACCTTACATAACTGGAAACATAGACCTATGCAAATGTTTTTATTCCATCATTATAAACGATCGTTTACGGTGCAAGAAATCGTTCAAAAAATGTCATCTTACGTCGCGGATTATGACAAATTGGACGTTTATGGTACGAATAGTTGCGTCATCACACATTCAGCCAATCACAGCGAGAGATTTGTGGGGAGACTTGTTCCAATTGTTTTTATTGTAACTAAGGGATGTCTGCATTCATCTAATTGATATAATAATCGTAATAATGTTGTAAACAACTGCCGACCACCGTTTCTCGCACAGATGTCTAATACTCGTGGGGTCACATTTTTTTCTCAGAAATTCACTTTGATTCTCTTATACATTTACAATTAATTATAATGCTTTAAAAATAATGTATGAAACTCACGTACATTGCATTTGATCACAACTGCTTTATGTTGCTCATTATGTTTCACTCGTACAAATTTCAAAATTTACTTTTAACGTTGTTCCTTATCAAAATATGTACTTATGCAATAATGCTTAACATTTCAAACTAGTTGCGCAATATACTATTTCATGTTTATAACATGCATACCACTGCCTCTGCTCTGCCAGGAGGTCACAAATAGGAGGGTCTGCCTCTTCTCTCTGTGATTGTTGTGTATTGGGGGAGTAGCACATCTTATGGCTCTAAGGAAGGGACTGGGAACAGGTTGGGGAAGGAGAGATCAAGTGCAATTCGTGGTCGGTTGCTTAAGGTACATTCCACCCCTCTTGCGTCTAGTTAATGTGGGATGAGAAGGCTATCTGCTTACTCTAAGGTGGGGAGTGAGGGCAGGACGGGAAAAGAAGGAACGCGCGTGGTCTTTGGCCAGTTGCATAGGGAATTGCTAAAGTACGATTCATTCCGCGTGTACATTCTGTGATCAAAAATATCCGGACAATTGGCTGAAAGTGACTTTCCAGTTCGTGGCGCCCTCCATGGATAATACTGGAATTCAATAGGGTGTTGTCCCGCACTTAGCCTTGATGACAGCTTCCACTCTCGCAGGCATACTTTTAATCAGGTGCTGGAAGGTTTCTAGGGGAATGACAGCCCATTTTTCACGGAGGGCTGCACTGAGGAGAGGTATCGATGTAGGTCGGTGAGGTCTGGCACGAAGTCGGCGTTCCAGAACATACCGAAAGTGTTCGACAGGATTCAAGTCAGGACTCTGTGCTGGCCAGTCCATTACAAGGATGTTATTGTCGTGTAACCACTCCGCCACAGAACGTGAAGTATGAACAGGTGCTTGGTAGTGTTGAAAGATACAATCGCCATCCTCGAATTGCTCATCAATGGGAAGCAAGAAGGTGTTTAAAACATCAACGTAGGGCTGTGCTGTGATAGTACCGCACAAAACAACAAGGGATGCAAGCCCCAGTCATGAACAACACGGCCACACCATAACACCATTTTGTCCGTATACTTTTGATCACATACAGTACGTTTTGCGTCTCTAGTTAAATGGGGATGAATAGAGCAGCCAATAGTTTGGCCCTAAGGATGGAAGTGGGAAATGTGATGGAAGATGAAGGGTTTTGTGGCATGTTGATTAGGATACTTCTCGGACTTCGTGTAGAATTGATCAGTGGAAAGGTGAAAAAAACAGAATATCCAGCCGGTAGCACTGTCAACTGTGTAGTCGCTGGCCTCGACCATTGGGCTTAGCGAGTATCCAAAGAGGAACATCGTCGAAACTCAAACGTAGTGTCTCCCGTTTTAAGAATCTGCAGACTCAGACACGCAGCTGCTTCCTGTTTTATGTAAATACACAGAAAATTAAAATCAGTATACAAAATAAACATACCGTTGGATGATTGAGAATTGGTTGTCCAGCTTGTACCTCCACAGGGTTGTTACTCAAAAAAAGTAGTCGCAAATCCGTAACTGCTAGAAAAGCATTTGGATCCAAACTAGAAATGCTGTTGTTGTCAAGGATCAAGTACTGTAAGCTCCCGATTGTGAGACCAGGTGCCAACGGAGTGATAGTTGTGATGGCGTTTAAATATAGGTCTACCTCTGATAAAAATGGTAAGGCAGAGAATGTTTCCAAGTCCAACTCTGTCAGCAGGTTGCCCTCCAGTTTGATGTCTTCTACGTTCGGGAAGCCTGTTAGAGACCACTTGGTGAGGTCGGAAATGTTGTTCCTCCGAAGGTCGAGAATTCTAATTTCGGGCCAGTAGCCTGGCGGTGGTTGGCTGAGACCTCTGTTGCTACAGTCTGCTGTTTTTTGGCCTACAGGGCAGAAGCAAGGGTCGTTGCATTCTTCAGACCAGGCAGCACTCACCTGCACGGCCACAAGTATCGTTATCTGAAAACGAAAAATTTTAGAAAGGGTGAGTTCGGCTGAGGACTATTATTTACTCATCAGAAACATTAAATAATGTTTTAGACAACGTGCAGGAAGAAGACAGGTATCGGGTGGAATGTTGAATGGTTTACTATAGTTCCCTCTGTTTGTCCTTCGTCATATCCGGTTGAATCTCTATTGTCTAATGTGTGGTTTCAAATCAAAACAAATTTTATGCAACCACTTCTATAATGTGCATGGAATTGTCTTACGTGCTTATTACATAAATGAAAGGGTGTAAGTAGATATTATATTTATCGTCTAGATAAGAAAGTGGTAAAAGTTAATGAATGTCCATCTTGTTGTGAAGTGCATGGTGAAAAGTTTCCACAAGGAATGCCATGAGATAAGGCCATATGGCCGAGAAGAAATCCATTGTATTCTCACGCGGAATGAAACTAATCCCATTAAGTCATAATTTCTTCTCCTTCATTGCAGCAAAATCGTAACGTTTCTTCCTTGTGTGCCAGTGGTGATGCGTGACGTATTTACATTGTCATCGCTACATTGGCCTCTGATTGTGTCGCGAACTGCTTTGCCGCAACAACATTTTCACTCTTTCAAAAGGAATACTTTAATTTCATACTTTTAATTGAAGAAACGTAAGTTGTATAAAATAATATTTATTAAATAATAAATAACATCCATCACCGAGCGAAGTGGCTCAGTGCGTAGCGCGTGACTTCGTAATCGGGAGGTCCGGGTTCGATTTCCGGGCCGGCCATCCTGACCGAGGTTTTCGTGGTTTCTCTCGGTCATAAGGCGAATGCTGGGATTCAAAAAGTCCACGATCACCTTTCACCAATATCCTATCACCTCCTAATCCATTCATATTTGTGATTGTCCCTTCACCTATCATCAACCGATCATCTCATAATTCACACTTCAAGGCGTAACAACCTTGTTGTAATCCAAAGGATACAGCTGAAAAGCTGATCCTGGAAGAATTACACACGTTAATCGTGTAGCGTGGTCAGTATGGCCTATATGCCAATAATAATAATAATAATAATAATAATAATAATAATAATAATAATATCTACAATAAAAAAGAAAGCACTTTTCGAACTTTCGAACAATTTTTTTCTGATACTCTCTAAATCAGAAATGTTGAAGATTCCACTTTCAATTGATATCATTGCTTGATCTGGTAACCTTTCTTGTTACATGGTAGATCGTATGATGTTTACAGACTAATACATTTTACTTTCTCGCTATTGCTTGTGGAGAATACTAAGTTATTTAATGCTGCGTGAAAAACCCGCGAATTTTCAGCAGAAAAACTCTTATTACAGGGCCCTGGTAGCGAAAAAAGTGAATAAATACAGTTGCTTAATTTCGAAAAAAATCTCTAATTTGTTCTATAGCCGGAATCCATGTTTTGTGGATTTTTAATGCCGAAAAATCGTTTGATGGCAAAACATCTGTCTCTGTCCGCCTGTCTGTTCGCCTGTTAACAACGGTAGCTGAAAAACCGTTTAGCTGATTTTCTCCTAAATTGATATTCCCCTCTCCATCTAGTTGATATCGTGGCTCCTTGAATTTGAAACCGATAGTTTAGTTTTTGCGGTTTCTTTTCAGGAAAGCCCATGGAAAAATTAAAAAAAAAACTCCATCGTCTTTGATTAAATTTGGTTGTTGGATAGTATGAAGGACGATTAAGATAGTAGTGTATGTCTCATGTTCGTGGAAAATACTTATTTTTTGAATGTTGCAAATACTCATTTTTTTTCATACAGCCCTTCCTAGTCTTTCCATAACTACAATTTTGAAGATACAGAGTTTTCTTCTAGTAAAATCACATCTCTAAAAATTGATTTTGTAATAAGGTAATGTTCATTTTTTCGCAAATGCAAGTACTTTTCGTGTAATTTAGCGTGATAATTGGTAATTATAAATTTTGTGAAATTGTTGTTTCTCAATAACCGTTACATTGTTTTTTTTAAATTTTGTTGGTGAATAATGTGAAGAACGTTTAAGAGCGCTGGTCTCATGTTGCTTGAAAACCCCGATTTTTCAAAAATTAAAAAAAAAATTTAAATTTTTTTCAGCATATTCCTACAATTACAATTATAAAAATAAACATTGTTAATTATCAAAATGTGTTCATGAAAACAAATCTAAAAATAATGTAATGTGCAATGTTTTGGAAACAAAATGTGTTGTACATTGTATTGTTTTGTATTTCTTGAAATAAAGAACTTCATCTAAAAGGTTATTTTCGCCGTTATGTTAAAAGTTCGCCATCCAAGGACAATGTTTCATAAAAAATGTAAACCATTTTTGGGTTAATTTCGAAAATGTTGTTGAGTCTTCATGTAAAGGCCCGCGAAAAATGGACTTACCGTTAAAACTCGCTGGGCCTCGAGTTCCTTCATATCGATGAAGGAATTTCAACTTTCAAGAAAACCGTCTGAACAGTTTAGGCGTTATCATTAATCGCAGGCAGACCAAAGGAGAGACAGAACAATACCGTACTATAAAGCTGCGTTTACACGGGGAGACAAAGTCTCCTAACTTCATGACGTCACGGAGATAAACTCTCTCTGGCGGCTTTACACGGTTCGAAATATCTCCCGAAACGCGAGTCTCCTAACTCACGGGAGAGTCATTTCCTGAGATATCTCCGGAAAAGTATCTCCTAGGTGTTTACACTTGATACAAATGTCTCTCGATGATCTCCGGCGCAGCCATCTTGAATAAGCAGCTGCGAGCAGTTTGAGGTTAGAATGTGACAACTATTGCAGCTGCCTGTGCCACTTTCACAATTTTGAAGAAGCGGAGGAAAAGGGAGGGAGACAAGAGAGTGATTTTGTTTATCTTGAAAAAAGAAGAACTGAGGTATAAAACTTTGTGTTGGCGGAACTGCAAAGAAGAGAATTTTTAAAAAAAATATATTTAGTTTGGCTCCTGATTCAATTGGCGCATTACTTTTATTCAGAAGACACTAAAGTAAAATAAGTTTTATTTATGGACGATTAAAAATTGTTTTTTGGAAAACGTGGTCGGAGTCCAGGAGTGAGGAAAATTAGTTTTGACCTAATCGTAAAGGTTTTGAAAAATGGGTAAGAGTTGATAATTTCGTTTTAAGAACTTTTATGAAGTTAAGTATAAACTATTTGCAAGAATCCAATTTAATTCTCTGTAAATTTGTCGTTTATGATAAAATAGGAAAGATATCAATGTTGCGAGGAGGAGATATTTTGAATTATTGTGAAATTTGTTTAATTTTCTGGTAGGAAGAAGGCATTAACAACTTAAGGGCAGGATTTGAAAGAGAAAACCTAATTATGGTTGTTATATAACAAATTTTTACAATTGATCCCTAATTTGAAGTTTTAATTTATTAAACGATGTAATAAAAATAATATTGTATTATAAGAGTAATCGATTTCATCTACAATAACTTCGTAACTTCAGAAGGAGATTGATTTTAATGTAGAACGTATAATCACGGAATCAAAAGCAAGAAAAGTGGAACAGAATTTATTTCGGAAAAATACTTGGTTTGACGGTACGGGCAGTTTTTGGCCACGGAGATTACATTACAGTAATTTGTCATTTGTATTATATAATTCCCAGTATAATCATTTCCCACAAAAGAACAGAAATCCATCCGATTCACGTTGGATACTCCGGCACAGACACACGAGACGCAGAATGGCTTAATTCGAGCACGTGAAACACTTGGCAAGAGAGCAAAAAGTCTTTTCCAGGCTCTCTTTGAATACTATTTATCTCCAGGAGATACGATTCCTCATCGATACCAGAGCCTTTAACTGCTCTCTTTGCGGGCTCG
The DNA here is from genome assembly GCA_017312745.1 of Gryllus bimaculatus. Taxonomy (NCBI): domain Eukaryota; kingdom Metazoa; phylum Arthropoda; class Insecta; order Orthoptera; family Gryllidae; genus Gryllus; species Gryllus bimaculatus. Next base: position 889,058 of record BOPP01000163.1, read on the forward strand.
AAAATCTTTGTGACGTCATGTCTCCGGAGAGAAGATTCGGCCTCTGCTGAGAGTTACAACGTGTCTCCGTAACCAGTTTCCCGGGAATTGTTAGGAGAGAAAACTCTCTCCGTGTAAACGCGCCTTATAACTGTTCTGTTCTTTCATGTAACCGGTTAAATATGAACTTTTTTAGTCATCTATCATTATACTTGCTACGTAGTTTGCCAACTCACATGCGTGAAAAAGTGTATTTGCTCTTTGATACATATGTCCTTTTTTTGTTTGTTTCATTCAATGTGTTAAATAAGTATTCTATTTTTTGCCGCCCTCGTACAATGCACCTCTCGACTAAGGATCACGACTACACTGAATCGTGTCCATCTTTCGCGTAGTGGCGGTTGGGGGGAGGGTTACAAATCAAAGGGTGTCCTTTTTTTAAAATGCTGAAAACTACACTGGATTTTTCTATTGTAATTCATTTTCATTTAATCTTCCGGTCCCGGTAGGGCAATATTAAAATTAAAATTGTTTCGTAAATCTTGTTCGTCGGAAAAACTTAAGTTCATTTCATTCTGGTAAATGTGGGATACAATAATTATCATAAAAGTGTTTCTTTTTGGATTTTCTGTAAGGAAGAGTGCCACTTAAGCGCAAAAATTTCCAGAAAGCTTTCAATCTACTATCGGTCGACGCCATTTTAGCATTCCACACTTTGAAAGGATGTTTATCTTGGGAGGCAGGACGAGCCTCGATCCAAAAAAACAACAGATGCCGCCGCCAGCGAGTAAAGGACGGCTGATGAAAACTGTTGGCGTCACAAAAGCACATACTTTCTGGCATTATTTATACTTTTTGCAAGTTTCGACACTTCAGGGAGTTCAAAAAAACGAGATATGCACAATTTATTCAAAACTGATGTTTAGATACCCGCACTCTTTGTATTGTCCCTTATTGTTGTTATTAGCTTATAGTGTATTGTGCTTCTCTGGTGTAAAAATTATTGTATATTTATGTAAAGTGCTACTGTAAACTAAACGTAGCTTTCTGTAACGTTCCTCAAATAACTTCACTTTTTTCACCTGCTTCTTCCTCGGCCTTTGCTTCGCTTTTTTTTCTCTTCCCTCTCCCTCACAAATTTTATCATTTATACTTTCTGACCCCTTCCCCTGTACGTCTTTTTTCTTTCACGAAACTGCCCTTTCACTACTCAGTATAACATACTCAGTTCTATTAATGTTCGGCCCTAAGCCGTCATCCTGATTGAGGTTTTTCTGGGTTTACTCAATCGCTTAAGGCGTATGCCGGGATGGCACCTAGATTTGTTCTCCCAGACGTAAATGTACAGCTTGTCCTCTTAAAATGTTATCACTCTAAATGTATGTAAATTCAGTGGTTAGGCGGAAGAGCAGGCCCTATGGCCTGAGCCTCGCCATTAATAAAGACATTATTATTATTATTATTATTATTATTATTATTATTATTATTTAAGCGTTTTTGTCACATCCGCCGACAAGAATTAAGAAAATAGTGATTCCTTAACAGTACATACTTTCTAGCATTAGTAACTGCTACGGAAAATAATAATACTACAATACTATTTCTTATTAGCACATCTCATCTATCACTTGTAAAACACATTACCAATCGCGCTTATTTAGGCGCGAAACTTAAATCATTGAGAACTAACATCCACACATTCGACCATTCAAAACTGCGTTCCAGATTCCTAGAAGCACCACCCAAAAATGAGAAGTTATTCGGAGAATTTGAAACTGACATGTCTCGGCGTTTCCAGAGACTTGCAATTTTATATTTTTAAAAACAATGTACATGATACAAAAAATGTACATGATCATACTTATCTAATTTTGAAGATAACATTTTATTACGTAAAAATTCTTTATCAATATTGTAGTTTTGTGTTGTTAATTTTTTGCGATTTTGGAAAATGCGGAGGTTTTACCGAAATTGTCCCGCATCATTTGATAGACATAATTTTCTCTATTACAGAAAAACAAAGATACAATCTGAAGCCGTTTTGGGGAAAATAATCTTTCATAAATTACCTACTTTAGATGCCCAATTACACGCAAATTACTCCGATTTTTGAAAAATTATAGACCTTATTTTAAGATCCAACATTGTAGAGTTCATCAAGAAAAAAATCTCTCTGTAAATAATGTAGTTGCAGATGCCGAATAGAACTTGAGCGTTTACAGTTTGTAAAACTTTAGTAAATTCAGTGAACATGAGACATGCGCCAGAGTTTCGAAAGAAGGCAACACTAGCGACCAAACCGTTAGCTGTTTTTTTTAATTGATATTCAACAATGGATGCGCCTTATCTCGCTGATCTTTGAATTTGAAACAGGTATTTTGATTTTGCTTTGACAGTACATTACATGAAGTTTCAATCACATTCAGTTTTTTCTCAAAAATGATCCAACTTTTTCTTGAATTTCTTCAGATAAAGCAAAAGACACACAAAGAAATGATGTAGATAGTATTTTGATTGAACTCTCTAATTTATCGAAAACTGCAAAAGTTGACATTTTTCAGTGGCATTTTACAAATACACTTTTGAAGATAAATGTTTTTTGTTGGAATCTAAAACAGATCTTGAAGTATTGTACAATTTTCCAAAAATAGTACTTTTAGCATGAGACAGGGAATTTTTAAACAATTATTTTCATATAAATGGCTCCACATTTTTTCTTTGTTTGTAGCAAAGAACGGTAAAGAAAATGGTGCTGGTCCAATTTTCGACGAATTTTGTGTTTTTGAACAATTAACATTGCAAAAGTACAATATTAATAATAGAGATATTTTTGTTAAATGAAATCATTTCTAAAAAATCTGTTCTTTAAAATATGTTTATGTTCAAATTTTAACAATATTAGTATTTAAGCGTAATTATGCAAATTTTGAAACGGCAAATTTGAATTTCTCCCACTTCTTTTACTAGAAACTTTCAAGAGTTATCACGTGGCGATGCTTCAATGGTAATGTTGCGTCACGGCAGTTTGCAATTCTCAAAACGACTTGTCATTGATGATTATGGTTGTTCAGAACATATTCTTGGATTATGGAATTAGTGTTGATATATCTAGCTTTAAATGAGTTAAATTTTTACATCTAATGCGCTACGATGGTCAATGAGCTTTTAAAAGTGATGCTTGAAATGTGTTAATATGGACGGAAATTGATGCATTAAGATTTTACGTAACCGGTAGTGATGCGAGAAAGTACGTGCTGTTGTAGACCAATAGTTAGAAATGGATGACGAACGAGTGTTTTAAATGCCATTGTAAATGCTAGCTGTTATAAACGCAAATAAATTTTATTCTGTGTCTGGTAATTAGAAACTCATAAACAATGACAGAATTTGACACATTTACCACATTAATATACTTCATAAAACATTAACATTATCTTAATCATGGAACGTCACTTCTCCCTCTTTTGAGAGTAAGAAGAAAACCCTGGTTGAATTTGTTCTTTAACTTACCAACGTCCATGGACCCATCTTGTCACCTGTTGCTAATCAACTGGACTTCTTTTGCCCGCGACAGAATGAGATTTCATATTGAATAATACACACGTCATATCTGAAGTACATTTGCGATAAAAGTTATTATAATAAGAATTTCAAGTGCTTGTGCCAACTTGTCTCCACATGTAATTTAGTACATGATAAAATGTTAAACACGTGTAATACTGATCGACGAACGACAGAAATCGTAGAGAAGAATAGAGTACTATGGAGTTTGTCATCTTATAGAGTACATATAGCACTATCCCTCCCCAAAGTTTAAAGAAAAAATTTGGAGCCGTTTTGGAGAAAATCTTGTTATTTTTAAAATTGAAATATTGCACGCAATATTACGCAAAAACTACTGACATTTTCAAAATACTGTACATGACCTTAAAAAATAAGTACTTAGGGACAACAAATTGTATTTCAAGGAAACAAAACAAATTCATCCTTTTGAAATTTTCGAACATTTAGAATCAACTGTGAAAATTGGACCTATGCCACGTTTTTATTTGTATATTACTGCATTCTTACAAAAAATTTAAAGACAAAATTGGAGAAGCTTTTTTAAAAAAAATTGAAGATGTCCGAAGGACGTCATGTATAGTACCCCCAATTTTTGAAGCATGTTTTTTTAATCTCAATGTTTCTTCTCGAGTCAGATGGAGAGAGGTTTCTTAAATTTTAAAAATGTCCTGGGCATGGTTTAGGCGCCAATGGTGTTCACAGACCGGTATGTATCGGTTATCGATAGCAATTGATTTACGTCCATAACAGCTTGTCAACATTAATATTATACTGAAATGAGTTCATTTGGTAGTATTTCAACTTCTCATTTTGGATCTATTATTAGAAATTATTGGAATATATGAAAATTTTGAAAAATTACTTGAAGCAAGAAAATACAAATTGAGACTACAAACTAAACATGAAGAAATCACAAACATTTTGAATGATTGGGCAACTAACAAGAGAAAATTAGATGGTGACAAGTTCAAAGAATACTATAAGATCAAAACTAAGGATGTGTGATCAAAACTTGTATGTAACAATATGTGTTCAATGGATTCGACATTTAGGGATCCCGCTGATAATTAAGCATCATTTTCTTCCATTTTTAATACTTGCATAAAATCTCAAGATATGTAAAACTCAACTTCCTACAATTTTAATAATTGCGTTTTTAATAAGTTAATTATAAAAGTTAAAGATACGTTCTGTAAGTAGTTTTGTTACAATTGCTTATTGAAAGTTTGGTTTCCATAAAATTGAAACGCAGTTGAAATCATTTTCACAATTAAACTGTCATTCATATTTTCCTTGTGTTATTCCAGGAGGCAGTGATACCTGGAAATGAATGAATGTTTCACATAATCCGGTAGTTATTTTGAGTATTATTTCTCTTTTTCGTAATTCGTGTGAGTTTAATTATCCATTCTACTAATGTAATGTGTTAATTCGTGAAATAATCACACTATGTGCTGTGATATTAAATTTGATAAAATCTGATTAGACATTGTTTTAATTGGATTTCTTAGATACCTTCTTTTAAATACTATGGAGTGCATACCAGTTAAGACAAATTACTGATGGAAATTTTTTTTAAAAATTTATTTGCATATTTGATGAGATTAACATAAATTTCACAGTTAATACTTTTGAGAATCAGTAAAATGAGTTACCAGAAATAACTCTTCATGGTGTCGGGTGAAACTGTTGGGTGAAAGGACACGGGTTTTTACACTGCGCTAACAGATTGACACCTCGTTCTTGGGCCCACCAGTAGAGTTCCTCATAGTCGCCACTGCAGGCCATAGTGGTATCTTGTATTACCAAAAACGCTCTGGGTATCACCAAAGCATTCTCCAACGCAGCCACATATAGCCTTTCTAGTGGATTTAAGCTCAAAACTAATCTCCGGATAGCGTTGCCAGGCGCGAAGCTCTCTAAAAATAAAATGAAGATAATTTATTATCAATAAATAGATAAATAAATAAGTACGTATGCAGATAAATATATAAATACATGATAGACAAATTAGTTAATATATCAGTAAATACATGTATGTCTTTGTCATTTCGGGTCTGTCAGTCAGCAGTGTTTCCAGACCATGGGCCTGGTTTTATTTATTATCAACTCATGGGGGTAAGGAAGATATGGGGCGAGCCTGATGTACACAAACCACCGTATCTAGGAAACTTGGCCTTCCCGAGCTTTCCTTTCGTCAAACACCTGTAGAAACCGAGATCAATTGTATAAGAATGCTACAGCTTAATTTTCCCCCGGCCGGGAATCGAACACGGGAAGGACTCATAGAAACGTAGCATGCTGTTCATCAATCATTCGAGGGGCAAAATAAATAGATAAATTCACAAACACGTTATTTAATTAAGAATTTGCCACTTGTAGTCTTAAAGCGCCTTCATATAAATATCATATGTTGCGTGAAAACAGATAACACGTTCTCATAGTAACACAGGGTAACTCATCACATTTCCCCCGATTAAGTAAAACAGTATTGTAGTAAAAAAAGTATTGTAGTTTTAAATTTTCAACCTCTTCTCAATCTCCACTACCCCATGAGTTGATAATAAATAAAACCAGGCCCATGGTCTGGAAACCACTGCTGCGCTGACAGACCCAATGACACAAAAGACATACATGTTATTTCTGATGTATTGACTTATTTGTCTATCATTATTTATATATTTGTCTGATACGTACTTATTTATTTATTTATTTCATTTATTTATTTATTTATTTATTTATTTTATTTATTTATTTAATTTATTTATTTATTTATTTATTTATTTATTTATTTATTTATTTATTTTTATTTATTTATTATTGATTTATTTATTTATTTATTTTATTTATTTATTTATTTATTTATTTATTATTTATTTTATTTATTTTATTTTTATGTTATTTAATTTATTTATTGATAAATTTATTATCTTCATTTTATTTTTAGAGAGCTTGCGGCCTGGCAACGCTATCCGGAGATTAGTTTTGAGCTAAATCCACTAGAAAGGCTAGATTGTGGCTGCGTTGGAGAATGCTTTGGTGATACCCAGATGCGTTTTTGTAATACAGGATACCACTATGGTCCGCAGTGGCGACTGATGAGGAACCTCTACTGGTGGGCCCAAGAACGAGTGTCAATCTGTTAGCGCAGTGTAAAAACCCGTGTCCTTTCACCCAAACAGATTCACCCGACACAATGAAGAGTTATTTCTGTAACTCATTTTACTGATTCTCAAAAGTATTAACTGATGAAATTTATGTTAATCTCATCAAATATGCAAAATACATTTTTAAAAAAATTTCCCTCAGTATTTGAATTAACTAGTATGCACTCCATAGTATTTAAAAGAAGGTATCTAAGAAATCCAATTAAAACAATGTCTAATCAGATTTTATCAAATTAATATCACAGCACATAGTGTGATTATTTCACGAATTACACATTACATTAGTAGAATGGATAATTAAACTCCAACACGAATTACGAAAAAGAGAAATATACTCAAAATAACTACCGGATTATGTGAAAACATTCATTCATTCCAGTATCACTGCCTCCTGGAATAACAAAGGAAATATGAATGACAGTTTAATTGTGAAAATGATTTCAACTGCGTTTCAATTTTATGGAACCAAACTTTCAATAAGCAATTGTCACAAACTACTTTCAGACGTTCTTTAACTTTTATAATTAATCTTATTAAAAACGCCATTATTAAAATTGTAGGAAGTTGAGTTTTACATATCTGAGATTTTATGCAAGTATTAAAAATGGAAGAAATGATGCTTAAGTTTCAGCGGGGATCCCTAAATGTCGAATCCATTTGAACACATATTGTTACATACAAGTTTTGTCACACATCCTTAGTTTTGATCTTATAGTATTCTTTGAACTTGTCACCATCTAATTTCTCTTGTTAGTTGCCCAATCATTCAAAATGTGTTGTGATTTCTTCATGTTTAGTTTGTAGTCTCAATTTGTATTTTCTTGGTTCAAGTAATTTTCAAATTTTCATATATTCCAATAATTTCTAATAATAGATCAAAATGAGAAGGTGAAAATACTACCAAATGAACTCATTTCAGTATAATATTAATGTTGACAAGCTGTTATGGACGTAAATCAATTGCTATCGATAACCGATACATACCGGTCTGTGAAACACATTGGCGCCTAAACGCATGCACAGGACATTTTTCAAATTAAGAAACCTCTCTCCATCTGACTCGAGTAAGAAACATTGGAGATTAAAAAAAACATGCTTCAAAAATTGGGGGGTACTATACATGACAGTCCTTCGGACATCTTCAATTTTTTTTAAAAAAAGCTGCTCCAATTTTGTCTTTAAATTTTTTGTTAAGAATGCAGTAATCATAGCAATAAAAACGTGCGATAGGGTCAATTTCACAGTTTTTTCTAAATGTTCGAAAATTTCAAAAGGATGAATTTGTTTGTTTCCTTGAAATACAATTTGTTGTCCCTAAGTACTTATTTTTTAAGGTCATGTACAGTATTTTGAAAATGTCAGTAGTTTTTTGCGTAATATTGCGTGGCAATATTTCAATTTTAAAATAACAAGATTTTCTCCAAACGGCTCAAATTATTTCTGTTAAACTTTGGGGAGGATAGTGCTATATTACTCTATGAGAGATGACAAACTCCATAGTACTCTATTCTTCTTCTACGATTTCTTCCGTGTTCGTCGACAGTATGTAGCACGTTTTAACATTTTTATCATGTACTAAATTACATGTGGAACCAAGTTGGCACAAAGACTTGATCTCTATTATAACAATACTTTTATCGCCAAATGTACTTAGAGTATTGACGGTGTGTATTACTTCAATATGGAAATCTCATTCTGTTGCGCGGGCATCAGAAGCATCGCAGTTGATTAGGCAACCAGGTTTGACCAAGGATGGGTCCATGGACGTTGGTAAGTTAAAGAACAAAGTTCCAAACCAGGGTCTAGCTTCGTTACTCTCAAAAGAGGGAGGAAGTGACGTTCCATGCATTAAGATAATAGTTAATGTTTTATCGAAGTAATATATTAATTGTGCGTAAGATGTGCTCCACAATTCTGTTCATTGTTATGGTTTTTAATTACCAGACACAGAATAAAATTTAATTTGCGTTATTATAACAGTAGCATTACAATGGGCATTTAAATACACACTCGTTCGTCATCCCATTGTCTACTACATTGGTTCTACCAACAGCACGTACTTTCTCGCATCACTGACGCGTTACGTAAAAATCTTAATGCGATCAATTCCGTCCATATTAACACATTTCAAGCATGCGATTTGTAAAAGCCTGCATTGGACACATCGTTAGCGGCCATTAATGTAAAATTTAACTCTATTTAAAGCTCAGATAGTATGCACAGCTACTATTCCAGTAATCTCAAGAATATGTTCCTGAAGCAACCGATTAATCCATCATATGACAAGTCGTTTGTTGGAGAATGCAAACTGCCCGTGACGGCAACATTACCATTGAAAGCATTGCCTCGTGATAACTCTTGAAAGTTTCTATAGTAATAAGGATAGTGGGAGAAATTCAAATTTGCGCCGTTTCAAAATTTGCCATAATTTAACCGCTTAATACCTATTATTGTTAAAGATTTGAACAGTAAAACATATTTTTAAAGACAGCGATTTTTTAGAAATGATTTTCATTTAACAAAATATCATATCTCTATTAGTTAATAATTGTTACTTTTGCAATCGTTTAATGTGTCAAAAAAAACACCCAATTGCGGTCGAAAATTGGACCCCCAAGCCACCATTTTACTTTACCGTTCTTTTGCTACACTCAAAGAAAAGAGATGTGGAGCCCGTTTATATGAAAATAATTGTCGTTAAAAATTCCCTGTCCTCATGCCCAACAGTAACCTATTTTTTAGCGAACATGTACAATGACTTCAAGAGATCTGTTTTAGCATTCCAACAAGAAAAAATTTATCTTTCAAAAGTGTATTTCGTTAAAATTCCACTGAAAATGTCAACTTTGCCAGTTTTCGAATAAATCATAGACGAGTTCACCCACAATACTATCACATCATTTCTTTGGTGTGTATTTTGCTCTATCTGAAGAAATTGCAGAAAAAAGTTTGGATCATTTTTTGAAGAACAAACCTGAATCGCTGCATCTGATCCACACTTCATGTAACTGTACTGTCAGCAAAAATCAAAATTCACTGTTTCCAAATTCCAAACGATCAGCGAGATAAGGCGCATCATTGTTAGATATCGAATTAAAAAAAAACAGCTAACGGTTTGGTCCGCTAGTGTTGCTTCTTTCCGAAAACTCTGGCGCATGTCTCATGTTTCACTGAATTACTAAAAGTTTTTACAAACTGTAAACGTCAAGTTCTACTTCCGGCATCTTGCAACTGACATCTACTTTACAGAGTAGATTTTTGTTCTTCGATGCAACCCTCTACAATGTTGGATGCTTAAAATAAAGGTATATTTCTTCAGATTCAGAATCGGAGGTAATTGTTGGTGTAATTGGCAGCTAAAGTAGGTAATTTATGAAAGATTATTCTTTCCCAAACGGCTTCTAGATTGGTATCCTTTTTTTTCTGTAATAGAGAAATATGTCTAGCCAAATGATGCCCGGGACCATTTCGGTAAACCTCCGCATTTTCCCAAATCTCGCAAACAAAATTAACACACACAACAACTAAATATTGATTAAAGAATTGTTTTAGCGGTAATAAATACGCTAATAAATAGCGGTAATAAATAAATGTTATCTTCAAACAAATCTAGATAAGGTATGATCCATGTACATTTTTTGTATCATGTACAATGTTTTTAAAAAATATTTAAAATGGTGCAAGTCCTCTGGAAACGCCGAGACATGTCAGTTTTCAAATGTCTCCGATATAACTTCTCATTTTGGGTGGTGCTTCTAGGAATCTGGAACGCAGTTTATGGGATTGGTCGATGTGTGGAGTGTTTAGCTCTCAATGAATTTTAAGTTCCTCGCCCCTAACATAAGCCGCGGATTGGTTATGTGTTTTACAAGTGATAGATGAGATGTGTCTATAATAAGAAATGGTACTTGTAGTATTATTATTTTCCGTAGCAGTTACTAATGGCTAGAAAGTATGTACTGTTAAGGAATCACTATTTTCTTAAATTCTGTGTCGGCGGATTGGTGACAAAAACGCTAAATAATAATAATAATAATAATGTAATTAATAATAATAAAATAATATAATAATAATAATAATGCTCTTATATAATGGCGGAGGGTCAGGCCATAGGCCTGCTCTTCCGCCTAACCACTGAATTTACTACATTAGAGTGATAACACTTTTAAGAGGACAAGCTCGTACCATTTACGTCTGGGAGAACCAAACTAGGTGCCTATCCCGGCATACGCCTTAACGATTGCAGAAACCCAGAAAAACCCAATCAGGCATGACGGCTTAGCGGCCGACAATTAATAGAACTGAGTATGTTATAGCTGGAGGTAGTGAAAAGGGCAGTTTCGTGAAAGAAAAAAGCCGTATAGGGAAGGGTCAGAAAGTATAAATGATAAAATTTGTGACGAGGAGCAAGGGAAGGCCAAACGCAAAAAAAGCGAAGCAAAGCCAGCAGGAAGAAAGCAGGTGAAAAAAGTGACAGTTATTTGAGAACGTACAGGAAGCTACGTTTAGTTTACAGTAAGCACTTTACATAAAAATATACCAATGTTTGTTACACGCAGAGAAGCACCATACACTAAAGCTAATAACAACACATAAGGGACAATACAAAGAGTGCGGTATCTAAACATCCAAGTTTTGGAATATAATGTTGCATAGCTCGTTTTTATTGAACTCCCTGAGCTGTCGAAAACTTGCAACAAAGTATAAATAATACAGAAAGTTATGGCTTTCTGTGACGCCAACAGTTATTCACAGTTTTTCATCAGCCGTCCTTTACTCGTGGCGGCGGCATCTGTTTGTTTTCTTTGGAATCGAGGGCTCGTCCTGCTCCCAAGATAAACATACCTTTCAAAAGTGGTGGCAATGCTAAATGGCGTCGACCGATAGTAGATTGAAAGCTTTCTGGAAAATTTTGCGTTTTAAGTTGGCACTCTTCCTTAAGAAAATCCAAAAAAAAGAAACACTTTTATGATATTATTGTATCCTCACAATATTACCAGAATAAATGACCTTAAGTTTTCCGGGACGAACAAAGAGATTTAACGAAACAATTTTACTTTTAATATTGCCCTACCGGGACCCGAAAGTTAAAGAAAATTGGAATCTTACCAATCAGAAAGATCAGTGTAGTTTGTCAGCATTTTAAAAAAAGGACACCCTTTGATTTGTAACCCTCCCCCCAACCGCCACTACGGAAAGATGGACACGATTCAGCTGTAGTCGTGAAATCCTTAGTCGATAGAAGCGTGCATTTGTACGAGGCGCAAAAATAGTATACTTATTTAACACATTGAATGAAACAAACAAAAAAGAGAATATGTATCAAAGAGCAATAA
>BOPP01000163.1:901128-934763 GCA_017312745.1 Gryllus bimaculatus
CACACGTATTTTCTCGATCAGCCACCGGTTACGTAAAATCTTAATGGCAGTAATTCCGTCAGCCTTAACACATTTCAACATCACTTATAAAAGCTCATTATCTAATCGTAGTTCATTAGGAAATTAATATATATTGACAAATCCATGAGATTCCGCTAATCAGAAATACGTTCTGGACACGCATAATTCCGACCTACAACGACAAGTTAGTTCTGAGAGTTTTAACGCCGTGGCGCACCTTTGCCATTGTAGCATCGCGCCAGATACTTTTGAAAGTTTCTACGCAAAAACAGGTTCGAAAAAATTCAAATTTGCCGATTCACATATTGGAAAAAGTACCGGCCAACTACTATATTGTTTAAAAATTAAACTTAATAAATATTGTAGAGAACCTACTTTAATAGAACTGGTTTTATTACCAAACTGTTCCTATATATATAATTATTGTACTTTTGCAATATTATTTGTTAAAATTTCGGAAACAACAAAGTTCGCCGAAATAGAGCCCAGCAAACATTTACTTTTCCGTTCTTCTGGCACATACGAAGAAAAAATGTGGAGCCATTTATGAGAAACAAAGGTTATAAAAATTCCTATTGTGATATTTCAGTTATATAATTTTCCGTAACGGTTACTAAGCTCTAGGTTACGGGTTACGAAAGTAGTGTTTGTTGAAAGTTTACTATTGTATAATTATTTTCCACGACATATGGGCAAAGGAATCGCTTAAATAAATCGTGCAATTTCGTTTTGTTTTAACTGCCCTGAAGTGTCAAATCGCAGAAAAAGTACAAATCATGCCAGAAAGTATGTGCTTTCTGTGAACCCTCAACAGTTTACAGCAGCTGGGTATCAGCGTCTTTTACTCGTGGGCGGCGACAGTCTGTCGATGGTGTCTGCATGAAGTCAAACAGTTTATGAAACAATTTAAATATGAGATTAAATGAAAAAACACGACAGAATGAGTGGATTTTCAGAGTTTAAAAACAGAACCACTCTTTCAGTTTTGTAACATCTCCCCCACTAGGCCACAAGAGAAAGAAGACACGATGCACAGTACAAATCTATTCGCTGATCTTGCCAAAGATGTCACGCCTCGTCATTGTCATAGAGGGCCAAGACCATTACTTTTTTACTGTCATGACACGAGAAGAAATGAATTATTGACATTAATAGGATTTAGCTTACATTCCCCGAAATGATTGACAAGTGGATTTCTTCTTGATTTTTAATAGGTGATATTAATAAGGTTAGATAATCTCATATATTCGTTGAAGCAATATGACACCGAGCACTTTACAAGAATGGATCCTTCATTTAAATTTTACTATTTTAGGATTCTATATCATAAATTACTAATATCTACTTACACCCTTTCATTAATTTATAGTAAGCATTCTCAACAAATTGTATGACCATTCAAGCCACGTTTCAGAAGTGGTTAGCATAGAGATGTATGTTTTGATCTAAACCCGCCACACCAGTGAATACAGATTGAACGGGGTGCGCGGAAAGACTACCGAAAGGAGGTTGTAGCAAAACTCCTTTTCCTTCCTACACATTTAGTCTAACAAGATTGTCTAATTTACCGAAGGAGTACGCTGCGAGCTTTGTCACAGATTCTTTCATTTTCAGAGTACGGTACTTGTGGCCATGCAGGTGAGTGCTGCTGGACTGAAGATTGCCAATGATCCGTTTTTTGCCCAGTAGGCAAAACAATAGTAGACTGTAGCAGCAGGGTCTCAGCACCACCACCAGGCTACTGGCCCGAATTACGATTCTCTACCTCGCGAGAAACACACATTTCTGACCTCAGCAAGGAGTCCTCGCAAAGGCCTTCCCGAACGTAAACGTCATCAATCTTTGAGAGCAACCTGTTGACAGAGTTTGACTTGGAAACGTTCTCTGCTTTGCGTTTTTGTCAACCTAGGACGCCAAAGTTTAAACCGCACAACTGATACAGCACGCCCCAGCTGGAGTCACCATCGGGAGCTTGCTTCAGTATGTCGCTACCTCGAAAACAACAGACTTTATGGATGATCCAATGCTTTAGCAGCCAGCTACTAGGTTTGATGATTACCTGGATTATGCAGAACAAACCCTCTGGTGTCCAACCCGCAGGTCAACGCACTTCTTTAACCATCCAACGCGTATGATATTTGGATTATTTGCTGTTAGGTGCATATACAGCTAACACCGATAGTTGGGAAATAATACCAACGAAAATGATATTAAGATTTTCACAGCTTTGGACATGCTTTGGGGAAAAAAGATAACGAAAAACGTTTTTTGCGTGCGTCCGTCCCATCTGCTTTCTAGTTCATCTGGTAGCTTTTGATTCTACGAACATGAGTGCCGTCTTTTTGTTCGCTTTCTACGGTCTGCTTGGTTTGCCTGTCACATCTAGCTTGTCCGTCGGTCGTCATCTCGTTTATTCCTCTGGTCGCTTGACCGTCTCCTGTCCCGTCAATGCTTGCTCTTCGCCTCTCAGTTCAGTTCTAATCGACCTTTCGTCTGTTCTTCTCCCCGCGAACCGCGACAGTTCGTTATGGCAGTCCCCTCGTCTTCGCATTCGTTATCATTCTTTATCGCACCGATTTTCATCCGTCTTTCCAAGTACAATCATTCGTCCGTACTCTCTGACGTCGGGTTCAATCCCTTCCGGTCTCTTAAGATCATTCATCATATGTCTGTCGCGTCCCGTCCGTTCATACGTTCATATCTCCGTCTGTTTATCCCTACGTCTTTCATCCGTTCACAGGTCCGCTCTTTCCGTCCTCAACCGTCCATGTTTGTCCGTCCCTTAATTCGTCTTTCTTTCACTTCGTCTCTGCGCCTATTCATCGTCTGTCTCGCCGTCCGTTCATCCTTCCGTGTTTTTTCGTCATTTATTCGTTCTGTCTCTCCGTCAGCTTCATATATCGGTCTTTAGCGCAAACGTATCTCAGGGCTGTTTCATCATTCCGACTTTCCATTACAGTTTTAGCCATCGTTATTTCCGCCGCTTTAAAATAGTTTAATATATCGAAACCAGGGCCAGGTATGTCGGAGGCTCAAATAACGTGAAGTAAAGGAACCCAAAATTCAAAATTAAGAATACAAAGGGTTTATCGGTTAATCAATAATCAAGTTTATCTCAACAATCCCTACCACAGGAAATGATAGCCACACCGACTTTTCTCCGCAGCTGATGGTTCTCCCAACTGCAGAATGGCCAGTTCGCGTCACACTACGGGCCACGAGCCTCGCGGGGCTTCCTCGGTTGAGGCAGATTAATCTATACACATGGGCCTCACGCATGCATCGATGGCCTTTTTCGTCACAAGCCCGGCTGCTCAGGCACTATACTTCCTCAGTGGAAATTTGATCACCAACGTAGAACGAGGTAACTTAAAAATTCTCATATATTTAGATTACCTTAATATCTTAAATGGAAGGTATTTAGATCCTGTTTTCGCAGCTACTATTTTTTTTACATTAAGCAACATTTTGCAGCATTATAGTATCTAGTTCTGTTTTCCTCCTCACGTGTTTCTTCCTGTGGTGTCGTCTGCATTTGATCAATCAATAACCTGCACAATTTTTTGTTTTGGGGTGAATACAATTCAGATTAATTAGTTCTATAGTATCTTTATAATTGCGGACAGCTAAGTTTGCCAATATTTGACAACGTAGAATGGGTTCCAGTTCATAACGGAACATACGTTTGAAGGCCCACACAATCGCTTGACCAATCTATTAATCAACAGATTGGCGTAATAAGAATAAGCGCATACAAAATTGAATAAAGAAAGATTTTGTTTCAATTATTTAAAAAATTGTTGTTAGAGTTGGTTGTAAGCATAAGCGGCATCCAAATTAAAGATTTACCTTCTTTTCTATTCAAACAAAAACTAAAAAACCAAGCAAACTAATGCTAGAAAACTAGTTTCAATGAGAGTAACAAGAGTGTCAATCATTGAAAGAGCATCATGCTCAAGCACAATTGAATGATTGTCTTGAGTTTTATGCCTTCTGAGCGCGGAGAGATAGAGTATTGCCATTAGCCTTGAAGTAAAACGCAATTTTATATCACCGAGAGATTGCAGTGCTTTTTTCCTGCCTAGTTAACTAGATACCTACCAAAATAGTGCACACTACAGTTTGTTTGCCTCGGGTTCTCCCAAACGCAGTTGTCTCCCACCAGCGGGCCACAGCTCCACCGCGAGATTGCTCCACATGGAGGAAAGGAATAGGAAAGATTGTGTTGACATTGCCGCGCCAAATTACTTCAAACTTCGGCGCTTGTATTTATAACAGAGCGTTTGATGTCTCTTTGATAGCTTTGTCAGAGGAAAGGGATTTATCGATTTTGAAACTTGCGCGGCCTCCGAAGAATTTTCGCCCAAAAAGCGCGCGAATTCTTCTCTGTTGCATCAAAGCATTCATTACTTCGTACAAAGTTCTGCGAGTCGATGTGTCAAACTGGACTTTCTATTAGTTCGGAGAGTGCACCCAAAAAGATCGCGCCAGCGCCTGGCAGCCGCCCAGTCTGTAAATTGCTTTGCGCTATACGCTTGAATCACGATTTTCCTAGATAAGACGCCTGCTCGCATTGTACCACAAGCTAAATGCCGAAAGCTGAGTAAAAGCGGTTTTTGAACGTCTTCACGGTTCAATCCAGGGAGTGCCAGGCACATAAAATGCAGTAAAAACACGACGCAAGAAGGCCACGGAATTCCGAAGGAAAGGTTAATTTCGTTTGACAGAGCAAGCACATCTTGTCTGACCCAAAAAAAACTACTGACAGAAGAGGTGATCGTCCGCTGCAGTTTCTATTATAATGCTCTCCCAACTTTTATCTTCGACTATTTCGCCGTCCTGACCAGATGTGAGCGGTGCGTGTCCCCTTCTGTTAGGGTACTGCTCCCGCCATTTTGCTGGTATTGTCGGAAGAAACCACAGAAAACTACCGACGTGAGCAGCCCGGCCTCAGAAAGCGTCTGAATAAGACTTAGCTACCTCAGCGTCAGATAAGTGTCAGTGTAATGCCCTGAACTCTCTAAGCCGATTCAAGAGATTTGGAACTCCTTCAACACAGAAAATCTTTCTGTTCCATGACAAAATGTCCTAACATGAGATGTTCAAATTCATCGTCGTTTTACAGTACCTTCGAATCATTAAACATGTTAAAATGTGAAACTAGCTTTGACTTTCTCGCATACCACTTACGCAGTCAAGTGTAGAAAAGTTATGTAATGCCCCACGCAAAAAACTGCGATTTTTCGGTTCCAAAAATTCGTATTGTGTACATCCTTGACAGAAAGATTGGATAATTCATAAACTACGTGTAATAAATTACCTTCCTCTAGGACATTGAATTGTCAGAATCGACATTTAGTTTGAGGAGCGGGGCTATCGCGGCCTCGAGTTAGTAAAAGAACTTGGCTGACCAAAGAATACAACGCGTCCTAGGCACAAGTGCCGTCGTTTCAGCCTCTCATTTGGAACATCGCGGCGATTAGGACTCCGCGTCCTCCGACAGCCGAGTAGCCAATGTTCGTTCTTCCGTACCTGACACCGAAGATAGGGTCAACAGAAACCTCTGTCTATCTCCCTGTCTCCTCGTCCGCCTGTTTGTTTGTGAACAACGCTAGACCGCCAAAAACGTGAGAAGGATTTTCGCCCGAAATTGACATTATCCATCGCATTGATGTCGTGGAGCGTGAATTTAAAACCGATGTTTGAGTCATAGGCGTTTTTAACCGATGTTTGTCGCTACGTTACACGACGCTCCAATGACATTTTAATTTCAAAAAAATGTGTCCAATAACGATATTGCATCTTCGTCCTCAGCGCAAAAGATGTTAAAAAACCGGCGCAGGTATCGGTTTTGTTGAAATATCTACGTGTTAGGAAACAGAAAGTCAAAAGAAGATAATTATTCAACCTCCGCAAGTGTTACGTCAGGGATTTCACAAAAAGTGTCCTTAGACCTCTCATGTTTCTCGTCTTCATGATAGATAAAATAATAAAATAATAATAATAATAATAATAATAAATAATAATGTAATACTCTTTGCCGATGACTGTATCATCCATCCAGTTATCAAAATTAGAGGAGGAAGTAGATAATTTGCAGCGGAGACAGACAAATTATATTCTGGGCAGAAACAAACGGCATAGAAATAAACAGTTTAAAGAGCAAAGCCATCATGTTTGGCTAGGGATTGAAATATGCTGAAATTGCCAAACAAATTGAACAACAATTGCAAAAACAACCTAGAGTCACATCTTAAAAATGTTTAGCAATAAAATATTTTCCAGAAAAGTGTGATCGTTAAATGAGAGAAAATATTCATTTTTAATTATGAAATGTTCCTGGTAATTTTGCATGAAAAAAGGCTATTAAAAAAATTCTCAAAACAGCTCCAAATCTCCTGAAACAGTCGTTGTATGACAGTACTACAGGCATTGAATAAGATGATGACATAAACGCCATTTGCGTGTATTATTTGATTTCAAAAATTATACAAAAGTATTTATTAAATATCTCGTGTTAATGTATACTAGAAACGCTTCAACATTTTCTCAAAAACAAACAAAAAACAAACTTGAAGTATACATTTTTTAAAACAAAAACAAAAGCATTTCTGCAAAACTATATTTGCTCACCAGTATTGAGAAATGTTTGATCCGCTATGTAGTAACAATATTTCCTTAGGAAATTTGTCTGACATTTTCTAAGGTCTGATGAGCTTGTTGAAGATTTTTCGAGAGAGTTGATTTTTCAAAACACCGAAGGGAGATATGGGGCGAGTCTGATGTACACAACCCACCGTATCTAGGAAACTTGGCCTTCCCGAGCTTTCCTTTCGTCAAACACCTGTAGAAACCGAGACCAATTGTATAAGAAAGCTACAGCTTAATTTTCCCCCGG
Organism: Gryllus bimaculatus; assembly: GCA_017312745.1. Classification (NCBI taxonomy): domain Eukaryota; kingdom Metazoa; phylum Arthropoda; class Insecta; order Orthoptera; family Gryllidae; genus Gryllus; species Gryllus bimaculatus. The sequence goes on from BOPP01000163.1 coordinate 908,048, forward strand.
CCGGGAATCGAACACGGGAAGGACTCATAGAAACGTAGCATGCTGTTCATGAATCATTCGAGGGGCAAAATAAATAGATAAATTCACAAACACGTTATTTAATTAAGAATTTGCCACTTGTAGTCTTAATGCGCCTTCATATAAATATCATATGTTGCGTGAAAACAGATAACACGTTCTCATAGTAACACAGGGTAACTCATCACATTTCCCCCGATTAAGTAAAACAGTATTGTAGTAAAAAGTATTGTAGTTTTGAAAATAAACCTCTTCTCGAAAAATCTTCAACAAGCTCATCAGACCTTGAAAAATGTCCAGACAAATTTCCTAAGGAAAATATTGTTACTACATAGCGGATCAAACATTTCTCAAATACTGGTGAGCAAATATAGTTTTGCAGAAAATGCTTTTGTTTTTGTTTTAAAAAATGTAATAACTTCAAGTTTGTTTGTTTGTTTGTTTTTTGAGAAAATGTTGAAGCGTTTCTAGTATACATTAACACGAGATATTTAATAAATACTTTTGTATAATTTTTGAAAAATCAAAATAATACAGCAAAATGGCGTTTATGTCATCATCTTATTCAATGCCTGTAGTACTGTACATACAGAATGTTTCAGGAGAAAATTTGGAGCTGTTTTGAGAATTTTTTTAAATAGCCTTTTTTTCATGCAAAATTACCAGGAAACATTTCATAATTAAAAAATGAATATTTTCTCATTTTAAGATCCAATTTTCGAGAAAATATTTTATTGCTAAACATTTTTAAGATGTGACTCTAGGTTGTTTTTGCAAATTGTTGTTCAATTTGTTTGCAATTTCAGCATAATTTCAATCCCTGCCAAACATGATGGCTTTGCTCTTTAAACTGTTTATTTCTATGCCGTTTGTTTCTGCCCAGGAATATAATTTGTCTGTCTCGCTGCAAATTATCTACTTCCTCCTCTAATTTGATAACTGGATTGATGATACAGTCATCGGCAAAGAGTATTACATTATTATTATTATTATTATTATTATTATTATTATTCATGAAGACGAGAAACATGAGAGGTCCAAGGACACTTTTTTGTGAAATCCCTGACGTAACACTTGCGGAGGTTGATAAATATCTTTCTTTTGACCTTCTGTTTCCTAACACGTAGATATTTCAACAAAACCGATACCTGCGCCGGTTTTTAACAGTCTTTTACGCTGAGGACTAAGATGCATAATCGTTATTGGACACATTTTTTAAAATTAAAATGTCATTGGGCGTCGTGTAACGTACGCCAAAAATCAAAAAAATCGGTTTTAAATTCAAGCTCCACGACATCAATCGGATGGATAATGTCAATTTCGGCGAAAATCCTTCTCACGTTTTTGCGTCTAGCGTTGTTCACAAACAAACAGACGGACAGAGAGACAGGGAGATAGACAGGTTTTGTTGAAAACCTATCTTTCGGTGTCAGGTACGGAAGAAACGACATTGGCTACTCGGCTGTCCGGGAGACGCCGAGTCCTAATCGCCGAGTTCCAAATGAGAGGCTGAAACGACAGTACTTGTGCCTAGGACGCGTTGTATCTTGGTCAGCCAAGTTCTTTACTGACTCGGGCCGCGATAGCCCCGCTGTCAAACTAAATGTCGATTCTGACAATTCAATGTACTAGAGGAAGTAATTTAATACACGTAGTAATATGAATTATCCAATCTTTCTATCAAGGATCATACAATACGAATTTTTTGACCGAAAAATCGCAGTTTTTTGCTGGAGCATTACATAACTTTTCTACACTTGACTGCGTAAGTGGTATGCGAGAAAGTCAAAAGCTAGTTTCACATTTTAACATGTTTAATGATTCGAAGGTACTGTAAAACGAATGAATTTGAACATCTCATGTTAGACATTTTGTCATGGAACCAGAAAGATTTCTGTAGTTGAAGGAGTCCAAATTCTCTTGAAATCGGCTTAGAGAGTTCAGGGCATTACACTGACACTTATCTGACCTGGAGGTAGCTAAGTCTTATTCAGACGCTTTCTGGAGGCCGGCTGCTCACGTCGGTAGTTTTCTGTGGTTTCTCCGACCAATACCAGGCAAATGGCGGAGCAGTACCCTAACAGAAGGGACACGCACCGCTCACAATCTGGTCAGGCGGCGAAATAGTCGAAGAAAAGTTGGGAGAGCATTATAATAGAAACTGCAGCGGACATCACCTCTTCTGTCAGTAGTTTTTGTCAGACAAGAGTGTTCTCTGTCCAAACGAAATTAACCCTTTCCTTACGAATTCCGTGGCCTTTTGCGTCGTGTTTTTACTGCATTTATTGCCTGGCACTCCCTGGATTGAACCGTGAAGACGTTCAAAACGCTTTTACTCAGCTTTCGGCATTAGCTTGTGGTGACAATGCGAGCAGGCGTCTTATCTAGAAAATCGGTGATTCCAAGTATAGCGACAAAGCCAATTTAACGCGGGCTGCCCAGGCGCTGGTGCGATCTTTTGGTGACTCTCCGAACTAATAGAAAGCAGTTGACAATCGACTCCAAGGAACTTTGTACGAAGTAATGAATGTTTGATCAACAGAGAAGAAATTCGCGCGGCTTTTTGGGGAAAATTCTCGGAGGCGCCAAGTTTAAAATGTATAATCCTTTCCTCTGCAAAGCCTTCAAAGAACATCAAACGCTCTGTTTAAAATACAAAGCGCCGAATTTGAAGTAATTTGGCCGGCAATGTCAACACAATCTTTCCTTTCCTTTCCTCCATGTGGAGCATCTCGCGGGTGGAGCTGTGCCCGCTGGTGGGAGACACCTGGTTGGGGAGAACCCAGCAAACAAACGTGTAGGTGTGCACTTATTGGGTAGGTATCTTATTAACTAGCAGGAAAAAAGCACTGCAATCTCTCGTGATAAAATTCATTTTACCTTCAAGGCTAATGACAATATCTACTCTCGCGCTCAGAAGCATAAAACTCAAGACAATCATTCAATTGTCTTGAAGCATGGATGCTCTTTTCAATGATTGACACTCTTGTTACTCTCATTGGAACCTAGTTTTTGTACATAGTTTGATTTTTTTTAGTTTTGTTTGAATAGAAAAGAAGGTAAATTTAATTGGATGCGCTTATCTTACAACCAACTCTAACAACAATTTTAAATAATTGAAACAAATCTTTCTTTATTCAATTTGTATGCGTATTCTATTCGCAATCTGTTGATTAATAGATTGTCAAGGATATGTGGGCCTTCAAACGTATTGTTCCGTATGAACTGGAAACCATTCTACGTTGTCAAATATTGGCAAACTTAGTGTCCAAATTAAAGATACTATAGAATATTAATCTGAATTGTATTCACCCCAAAACAAAAAATTGTGCAGGTTATTGATTGATCAAATGCAGACGACAACACAGGAAGAACACCGTGAGGAGGAAAACAAGAAACTAGATTATAATGCTGCAAAATGTTCTTAATGTAAAAAAAATAGTACTGCGACAAACAAGGAATTAAATACTTCCATTTAAAGATATTAAGTAATATAAATATAGTGAGAATTTTTAGGTACCTTCGTTCACTTTGGTGATCAAATTTCCACTGAGAAGTATAGTGCTGAGCAGCGGGTTGTTGACGAAAAGGCCATCGATGCTGGTGAGGCCCATGTAGTATAGATTAATCTGCCTCAACCGAGGAAGCCCCGCGAAGGTCGCTGGCCCGTAGTTGAGCGAACTGCCATTCTGCAGTTGGAGAACCATCAGCTGCGGAGAAAAGTCGGTGTGTTATCATTTCTGTAGTAGGATGTTTGAAGAAAAACTTGATTATTGATTACACGATAAACCTTTGTATTTTAATTTTGAATTTTGGGTTCTTTACTTTCACGTTATCTTGAGCTCCGACATACCTGCCCTGTTTCATATATTAACATTTTAAAGGGCGGAAAAACCGATGGCTAAACGTATGGAAAGTCGGAATGATGAACAGCCTGAGATACGTGCGTAAAGACAGATATATGAACTGACGGAGAGACAAACGAATAAATGGACGAAAAAACGGAAGGATGAACGGACGGCGAGACAGACGGATGAATAGGCGCAGAGACGAATGAAAGAAATGGACGAATTAAGGACGGAAAAATGGACGGTTGAAGGGACGGAAAGAGGGACCTGTGAACGGATGAAAAGACGTAGGGATAAACAGACGGAGATATGAACGTATGAACGGACGGACGGACAGACATATGGATGAATGATCTTAAGAGACGGAAGGATGAACGGTCAGAGAGACGGACGAATGATTGTACGGAAAGACGGATGGAAATCGGGCGAAAAGAATGATAACGAATGGAGAGAGGGACTGCCATACGAACTGTCGGGGTTCGGGGAGAAGAACAGACGGAAAGTCGATTAGACTGACTGAGAGGCGAAAGAGCAGATTGACGGACAGGCAGACGGTCAAGCGACCAGAGGAATAAACGAGATGACGACCGACGGACAAGCAGATGGACAGGCAAACAAGCAGACGTAGAAACGAACAAAAAGACGGACTCATGTTCGTAGAATCAAAAGTACAGATGAACTAGAAAGCAGATGGACGGACGCACGCAAAAAACGTTTTTCGTTATCTTTTTTCCCCAAAGCATGTCCCAAAGCTGTGAAAATCTTAATATCATTTTCGTTGGTATTATTTCCCAACTATCGGTGTACTGTATATGCACCTAACACAAATAATCCAAATTATCATACCGTTGGATGGTTAAGAAGTGGTTGACCTGCTTGGACCACCAGAGGGTTGTTACTCATAATCAGTATCATCAAACCAGTAGCTGCTGCTAAAGCATTTGGATCAATCCTATAAAGTCTGTTGTTTTCGAGGTACAAATACTGCAAGCTCCCGATGGTGACTCCAGGTGGGGGTGCTGTGATAGTTGTGATGGGGTTTAAACTTGGGTCTAGAGTTGACAAAAACGGCAAAGCAGAGAACGTTTCCAAGTCAAACTCTGTCAACAGGTTGCTCTCAAGATTGATGACTTCTACGTTCGGGAAGCCTGCGAGAGACTCCTTGCTGAGGTCAGAAATGTTGTTTCTGCGAAGGTAGAGAATCGTAATGTCGGGCCAGTAGCCTGGTGGTGGTTGGCTGAGACCTCTGCTGCTACAGTCTACTATTGTTTTGCCTACTGGGCAAAAACAAGGATCGTTGGATTCTTCAGACCAGGCAGCACTCACCTGCATGGCCATGAGTACCGTTATCTGAAAATGAAAGAATTGTGAAAAGTCGAGCGCTACTCCTTAGGAACATTAGACAATGTTGTAGATAATGTGTAGGAAGGGAAAAAGGAGGTTTGCTACAACTCCCTTCGGTAGTCTTTCGCCGCACCCGGTTCAATCTGTATTTACTGGTGTGCGGTTTTAGATCAAAACATACATCTTATGCAACCACTTCTGAAACGTGCTTGGAATGGTCATACAATTTGTTGAATGCTTATTAAATTAATGAAAGGGTGTAAGTAGATATTATATTTATGATATAGATCCTAAAATAGTAAAATTTAATGAACGGATCCATCTTGTAAAGTGCATGGTGTCAATATTGTTCAAGGAATATAATGAGATTATTAACCTTATTAATATCACCTTATTAAAATCCAAGAAGAAATCCATTGTATCATTTCGGGGAATGTAAGCTAATTCCATTAAGTCATAATTCATTTCTTCTCGTTCCTTACAGTAAAAAAGTAATGGTTCTGGCCTCTATGACAATGACGAGGCGTGACATCTTTGCAAGATCAGCGATAGATTTGTACTGTGATCGTGTCTTTCTTTCTCTTGTGGCTGTGGGGGGAGATGTTACAATATGAAAGAGTGTTCTGTTTTTAAAACTCTGAAAACTACACTCATTCTGTTGTGTTTTTTCATTTAATCTCAATATTAAAATTGTTTCTAAACTGTTTGATTCATCAACACCATCGACAGACTGTCGCCGCCCACGAGTAAAGACGCTGATCCCAGCTGTGTAAAACTGATGGGGTCACAAAAGCACATACTTTCTGGCATGATTTGTACTTTTTGCGATTTCGACACTTCAGGGAGTTGAAAAAAACGAAATTGCACGATTTATTTAAGCATCCTTTGCCATATCCGTGGAAAATAATTATAACAATAGTAAACTTTCAACAACACGTACTTTCTACCCGTAACCTAGCTTAGTAACCGTTACGGAAAATTATAATACTGAAATATCACAATAGGTAATTTTTAAACATTTGTTTTCTCATAAATGGCTCCACATTTTTTCTTCGTATGTTGCAAAGAACGGTAAAGAAAATGTTGCTGGGCTTATTTTCGGCGAACTTTGTGTTTTCGAAAATTTTAAACAAATAACATTGCAAAAGTACAATATTTATAATAGGAATATTTTTGTTAAATAAAACCAGTTCTATAAAGTAGGTTCTCTACAATATTATTAAGTTTAATTTTTAACAATATTAGTAGTTGGCCGTACTTTTCCAATATGTGAATCGGCAAATTTGAATTTTTCGAACCTGTTTTGGTAGAAACTTTCAAAAGTTATCATGGCGCGATGCTACAATGGCAAAGGTGCGCCACGGCCGTTTAAAACTCTCAGAACTACTTGTCGTTGTAGGTCGGATATTATGGTTGTACAGAACGTATTCTTGGATTAGCGAATTCATGGATTGTCAATATATAAATTTCCTAATGAACTACGATTAGTAATGAGCTTTTATAAGTGATGGTTGAAATGTGTTAATGTGGACGGAAATTACTGCATTAAGATTTTACGTAACCGGTGGTGATGCGAGAAAATACGTGGTGTTGTAGACCAGTAGTTAGAAATGGATGATTAATGTGTATTTTGAATGCTTTTATAAAATCTAGCTGTTATAACCGCGGAGGAATTATGTGTCGTAACTAGAATATCTAGTGTAACAAGAATGTCTGCGTTTTATTATGTCTAGTAACTAGAATATAGGTTTTGTGGTGAGTTATCGTTGGCATTTCCAATGAAATAATCATATGCGTCGTCAAGCCAATCGTTTTTGTGGCTTCCATACAGCAGAAAACTGATGATGATGGCTAAACCATCGAAAGCTGCTTTTTTAATAAATAATATTGTTGGCAATGACACAAATAATTATTAAAACAGGGACAAAATTTGGCACAACATTTACAGCATTAATATTCTTCATAAAACATAAATATGCTCTTTGTCCTGAAACGTCACTTCTCCCTCTTGCGGGAGTAAGAAGAAAATCCTGGGTGAATTTGTTCTTTAACTTACCAACGTCCATGGACCCATCTTGACTCCTGTTGCTAATCAACTGGTCTTCTGTTGCCGGCGGCAGAATGAGATTTCATATTGAATAATACCCACGTCATATCTGAAGTACATTTGCGATAAAAGTTATTCTAATAAGAAATTCAAGTGCTTGTGCCAACTTGTCTCCACATGTAATTTAGTATACATGATAAAATGTTAATCACGTGTAATACTGTTTGACAAACGACAGAAATTAAATGTGGTAGATCGGAGTATACGAAAGCGGATTTTTTTAATTGATAGCTGTATTTCAATTTTTTAAGTTCAGGAACTTAAACTGAGTAGTTTTATAAATTGGTTAATAAAGTACAATTGTATAAGCTTCTCCACAATGTAAATATTTGCATTCTTATTGCCCCTTGTTTCCACGCCCGTTTATTAAATAATAAAATTATTTCTTTGTGAAGAATTTTTTTCAAAACACTGTCTTTATTCCGTGAAACTTATAATATTTCCGGAATGTAGTATTTATTCTCTGACCATCGCGATGCATTGTCGTGCGCCCGCCGCTGACCAGCACTACAGAGCTGCAGTGAAATAAAGTAGGCCTTAATAAAAACTTCAACGAGATTATTTTCACGGTATTCTTGCTTGGGAAAAATCCCCTTACCATTTCAGAAGCCCCATATTACCACAGAAAGGTGCGACGCGATGTAGTCTTGTAGAATGTAATATATGAATGTCATTAATCTGCTTCCGATATTGGAATTATTATTTTAGTTTCCTATTTTTAAAGAATGTTAAACTAAAGAAACTCTATCAAAAAACATTTTATTAAAAATATAGGAGTATAATGTAATAATTTTATACTGTACATTTGCATTATTAAATATTTATAAAACAAATTTCACTGCTTCCATAATAAATATTATTTTGTAATTTGAGACAATGTTCAATGTATCAATGTTTATCGCAATGAAAATATATATTTAGTTTCAAATACAATTTGTTTTTCACAATTAGTTCTTTTATGAATTATGTGCAATATTTTAAAATATAACTTGCGCAATTTCGAGTGAAATAAAAACTATATTAAAAAAAGGTTGTGGAATAGTTTGTTGAGTTTTCTGCAAAGGTAACAATAGATGTTGATGGTGTGGTGAGTACGTCGGCGATGAAGATTGTGAGTGTGGTATGGAGAGTCTCGACCCCTGCGGAACGCCTGATTGATGGGATATGGTATTGAGAGAGCACCGCGGCGCGCCGGGAAGACACGCTGAAAATGTACTTTCACTAAGGAAGCCTCCTATTAAGTGTTTGGGATACTGGGTAGTGTCAATGTTACGGATCTTAAATATCAGCCCTGGGTGCCAAAATGTATGAAACGCTTTTGAGATGTCAAGGAACACTGTTGCTGTACATTTGGGTTCATGGAATCTTTCGATAATGTTCTCAATCAATCGCCATATTTGGTGGTAGGTAGAAAGCTGAGGCTGGAAGTCAAACTGATGTGGTGTTGTTACATTTAGTGTAGTGGGATTAATGTTTTAAACTAGAATATATGCATTTTTCAAATGCTTTTCCCTTAGAAGATAGCAAACTGTTGCAGCGGTTGCTTACTGGGTCGTTGTTTAGATTCACTGGCTTGGGAATGGAAATAATGTGAGCTTATTTCCATTTATAGGAAATATAACATTCTCTGAGCTGCATTGTGTATTGCTGCAGTTTGTACAACAATTAGGGAAAGGCGTTTGAGTAAGTAAGCGGTATGAGCAACGTGCATCGGTGTCATGTGAGCGCATGCAGGCGCGGTACTCACCTGGTACCCACCTCTCACATGGCGCCTCGCACGACGATGAGCCAACAGCGTGGATTATACTGCTGGCTATATGCGAGCACAGCACACACACATATCGGCATCCGGAGGCTCAACAATGTATCCAGAGAGGTACGAAAATAAAGGGCTGGAGGACCACCTCTCAAGAGGAATTGAAGAATCGGTCGAATGATAAATGAAGAAGCGATATTAGAATATTAACTTAATGAATGAGGATAAAAGCGAGTTATAATGCCTCATGGAACTAATAAAATAAAACTTTCGATCTAAGAAAGAAAACGGAAAAACAAATCAATTATAAAACTACTGTACTCTATACAAAATGCATGCCGGGCCCGAGCGGTGAATTACTAATAAAGAAAAGTAAATCTAAAACTTAATTAGTAATTGTTTGACAAAATATAAAAGTTCATTTCCACAACAGTTCAATTCAATTAATGAGATTGCTTGGCATTGCTTAGAATGAACTTGAACCTAATTTAACTGCATGGCTCGGCAGAATCAGGTACATGTTTTGTGGACGCATTGAATTCGTCCCGATTGTTGCCGGACTTACGTCTTGCTGCTAGAGGCCGATCCACTCGTTACAGTACACCTCTGAGTGAATGCTCCAAGTCCCCGGACACGATGACCAGACAATGCCTGTTGTCGTGGTCTAAATTGATGCGATGTGGGCAGCCTGTAGCCCTAATTGATGCCGAGATGGGAAGCCTGTAGACCTAACGGCGTCCGTGTTTGCTAAATATTATTTTTTAACAAAAATCCGGACCCCTCCACTGCGCCATTTTCTTGTAATACCGGGCCTCATTCATCACCTGAATGACTCGGTGCAAACTCGCTAAGCAACGTTTGCCGACGAGATCCCGACGGCCTTGAGGCGTCGTTATCTCTCTTTCCCATCAAAACAGAGATGTGAAAATTATCTTATCTGCGCCATCCGGTCCAAGTGCACTCAAAGGTCACTGACATGGAAGCGAATTGTATTTCTGTAGCTATTTCAAGCTAATATAACCTGCGTGTCAGGACTTTCTTACAATTGTCTTCTCTTTTTCAACAGATCAGTTCACACGGCCTAAAAGTTTCTAAGTAAGGAAATCCGCAGCCTTTTCGGCTAAGAACGCAGACGGCGTAGTAAGTGATGGGGTGCGATGGGAACCTTTCTGCCGACTGTGGGGTGATATCTCATATAGATCCCCGGCTCATGGATCTTTCAAGTCGTCGCCACGTAATTAATTTACTGTTTTCCATCCTTTATTTAAAACATATCGTATATTCACACACACACACACACACACACACACACACACAACACACACACATATATATATATATATATATATATATATATTGAAACGAAGAACGTTTCTGCATAGTAACAATCAAAATGATTACTAATTCTAATTAAAAGAAGCACTAAATCGATCACTAGTAACGCCGCGCCGCCGCCGCTGCCACAGACGGTCAACATCGGGTAGACGGGCGAGCGTGTGACGGTTGGAGAGTATTGGCAGAGAGGCCGCGACGCAACACGACGGCTGTGCTCCTCAAGCAAGTTTATAGTATATATTACAACAGTGTGGAATTGATTGTAGCCATTAAGTGGGAGATTTGAGGTGATAAAAATGATAATCAGGTGCATTAGGAGAAATTGGAATATTGTCGCGTTCAGCGACCGGGATCAGTGAAAATTTAATACTGGAGTTTGAGTGGCCGCAGACCACGCGTTCCATGTCCGCGCGTGTGCATGCAGCAGCGGGCCGCACCGTAGCGAAACAGTTCGAGAGTGGATTGAGAAGAACTGCTGTCTGATCGGAACTGCCAGACGGGACGCAATTGCGCTAGTTGTGCATGTAGTATATGTGACATTGCTTGTACTGGCTGAGGTGGACCCGGCTGAGCTCGTTGGCCTATTGCGTTGGGGGGTCAGCGGAGTCGCTGCGAGGAGAGCGGTTTCCCGACAAACTTCGCGGCGGACCGAAGTTTGCCGGAACACGCCGCGCCGTTGCACGGCGGTCCCCTCGCCTCCAGCCAGCCGGCGGTCATTCGAAAGCCTGAGTAGCGTACTTCGTGCACGAATCACTAAAGGCCTTGCGCACTGCGTATTGTAAAAGAATTTTTGTTACATAGTGTTCAATCATTAATCTTTTTAAATTGCAACAAAAGAGTTTCTCGTCATTCTTCTAATGCAGCGTCAAAACCCCTGAAAGCCCTTTCCACGAGAATGTTACCCGCCTTTATATCATATATATATAGTATACTTACTATATATATATAATATACTATAAATATACTACTAATACTATAACTTGTTTCTTACTTTCTTCTTTTTTTAATTCTTACTTTACTTAATCTTATGTTTTATTGATGCTGTGAGTGCACGGTTTTAACGATTTCTTAATTTTTTATTTATTACATTTCGTGACACACATATTTGTGTTTAACTCTTAAATAATAATTTTTTGATGAATATTATCGTTTGATTCATTTTTAAAAAATTTTATGATACCTTTTTCTCAAATGTCCTTTCAATATTTTCATATATTAGGAAAAAATAGTATTTTTCATGAATCTCGAATCAGGTTGCTGGTATTAAATCGAAAACGTTACAAACTAAAATTGACAATTGTTTCCTTATGGCGCGGGTGTCAACTGTCACAGAGGGAGATGATGGGTGAGTCCAGCAGCGGTGCAGCTGGACTCCATAATTGCAAACAGGCCCACGTTTCGGGATGAGAGGACGCCGCCGGCATGTCAGGTCTGTCACGTGACCCCTCGCGAGGCGGCTGGAGAGTAACCAGCCGTGGTCATTCGTTGTCGAACGGAATCGCGGTGCGGAAGGCACTTTTCACCCGCCAGGGGATATCGCGAGCTTCGGCTGAGAGCTGTGGCGGTTGCCACGGGATCGAGAGACCAGCAGCGGCGCCAAGTCTGCAACAGACTGAGGCGGATGTACGCTGGGAGTGCAGCGCTAGTTTCCGGGGAGTGTAGATAGTGTATAAAACTTGTCAACAAATTAGTAGAGAACAACTCCGTGTCTGTGTTTTACTCACAACCGACGACGCCAATGTTGTGTAATAATGATAAAACCCATTGAACATTGTTTTAACTAGGATTCTTTAAAAGTCACGTTGTTGAAGAGTATGGACTACACAGCCGTCAATAAAAATTTCTGATAGGAATAATTTTTATTTTTTATTTATTTTAATATTTGAACAGCTTAACGTAATCTTCACAGTAAATACATGTTTGAATCTGAAAAAAAAACTTACTTGAAAGAGCGCTTCATTGTGTTGGCAAGTGTCGGGTGAAAGAACACTTGATTTTGCTGAAACACGACGCATACAAATTGATGCCCTTTTCTTGTGCCCACCAGTACAATTCTTCGTAGTCGCAATTGCAGGCCATGGGGGTTTCATATATTTCCAAATATGCTCCGGGAGCCAAAACTTCCTCCAACACAGCGACATCCAGCCTTTCTAGCGGATTGAGGCTTAGAGATAATATATAGATACGGGTACCAGGCGAGAAAGTTCCTGATAACGGAATAAAGATAATAAGTAATCAAAAAATTGATATTGGTATAAATACGTTAGTAGATTAATGTGTAAATCGTGAATACGTCAATATTCGTATATAATAGATAAAAATGTAATAAAATAAAAAATACATGTATGTATGAATTTGGTCCTGAAGGTCGGCTCAATAGAAGTGTCCTAGTTTCCCATCAGGTGGACCAGGGTTCGATTCTCGGTCGTGGACAAAAAAAGGGTTATAACTTTCGTTTATATCGTCCCATTTTCTGTAGCTGTATGGCGCAGGAATGTTCGGGCAGGAGTAATTTGCTAGTTACGATGTAGCAAATGCGTCATTTTCGCCACATGTCTCTTTTGGCTCCGCAGTTCCGAAGTAGATTAGGCCCAAACTCTGAGGACACCGTTAGCTAGCCGCTGAAGGAGAACAATTAACCGAAAATGCCAAATACATACATACGTGTATATATGTGACATTTGAGGTCGGACAACTCCGACGTTCGACTGATTTTTAATTTTTTTATTTAAAATTGACAGATTGTGCAACGTTCAGCCGTTAACCTCATCAGTTGGTTGACCGAATAGATGTGTAGCAAGCAAAGGGTGAAGGGGGTAACTTCATGTCACCTACCGAGCATGATTTTCTTATGTTACACCTTCAACCAAAGTTATTGCGAGGAAAATTCGTTGGAGAGCAATGACCGGGTTTAGAAAAGAACGCGATGGGAGAGACAAGTAAATGGAAGAAATGTTCTTACCTTATGTAACGTCGGAAGGGTATTGGTGGAAAATGTGAAATGGGAATCTGTTTCTTAGGCGGGAGAGCGGGGGTTTATCAGTTCCTATTTCGTGCGTGACTACTCCTCGTACATGATTTAAATTGTTGAAAAAAGTATATGCCAGTGTCGAAATAAAGAATGTAATCGCTTCTATTGCGAGGTGATGGCTGCTTCATGTCCAAGGGTCGGACGAATATCAGGTTTCGCAACGTCTCTTCACCCAAATGTTATCTACGTCTGTGCCATTCTAAGAACACGCACTTTTTCGGAAAAGAAGGAGCTTCCACAACTAAGAAAAAGTATAACAATGACAAAAAAGATGTCATTTGTGCCTTTGGAAATGAAGTAGAAAACAAAAAAATGTAACATGTGGTCAAAAACGGTCTGTAATGAGCATAACCAGGGTAATAGTGTGTGCGATCTATAATAAGAGAAAGCTGTTAAAAATACTTTTCACTTGTTTATCAAAGGGTTTTTTTATACCAAACAAATATTTTAGAGAGTTCTGTTTGATTATCCACGTCAAAAATGTATTCGTCGCAGACACTACTGGGCTGGTCCTCACTGCCCGGTTGCGTCATTAAAATTAGTTGCCAACACAAGTGTCAAGTGGGTGAGGCTGTAGAATATTATTCTAGCCTTCACTCCAGTTATCCATTTCTTATTGATCTAGTATTCACCTCAGAACCAAAATTGTGCAGATAAGTGTGATAGAATTGAACAATAATAAGCACGCCACTAGGCGCAGACTGTTGTGACAGCCGTCGTCTGCGCCGAGGAGACTGCAGGTTCGAGTTCTATGTAGGAATGGTCGTCTTTGCGATTGTCCCTTCACCCCTCATTATCACCACCCTATCACCTCATAATTTTGCAATTCAAGGTGTATCGTCTTACCGAGGGATACAACTAAAAGCTGATTTCCATAGTTACACTTGTTAATCGTGTACGTGGTCAGGTATGGCCGATACGCATGTAATAATAATAATATGAATAATAACAACAATAATAGTAATTATTAATAATAATAACAATAATACCAATAATAACAACAATAATGATAATAATTCTAAAAATAGAAACGCCACAAATAAGTAATTAAGTTTTACTTTGTGATGTTGACGAATTTAAAAATGACTAAAATATATTTAGAATTTTTGGTTACCTGCAGGCACTTCGGTAATCAAGTTTCCTATGAGTAGTGCAACTGTGAGTATCGGGTTGTTGACAAAAGCGCCTTGGATGCTGGTGATTCCCATGTAGTATAAATTAGCCTGCGTCATCGATGGAAGGCCCGCAAAGGTCTCTGGTCCAAGCTCCAGTAGACTGCCGTTCTGCAGTTGGAGTCCAAACACCTGCAAATAAAGATGATGATTTACAGGAGTCGCTGCATTTCGTATTAGGACGTTTCAAGAGTAAGTTGTTTATTGATTACGCTATAACCCCCTTGAATTCCAGTTGAATCTTTACATATTTTACGTACAAGTTTTCTTCAGCCCCGGAATACCCACTCTTATCGTTTATTACCATTTGTTGCATTAAAAGTAAGCAAAGAACGTTAGTGCGAAAACCTGGTAAGAAAAAATGTTCCCTTTTGTCGAAAACTAGATGAATTTTCATTCAAAAATCTGTCGACGAAGTAAACCATCCCCCAGACCTCTCGCGTCTAGCGAAAAGAGGGCTCAAGAAAATGTGTGCGAATAATACCGTAGAAAATTTGGAAACATAGACAAGTAAAATATCTTTTTGTATTCCAGCATTCTAATTAAGTCACACATTATGTCGTATTAGCCGTTTCGGGCGCGAATAGCTGCGTTATCACACATTCAACCAATTGCAGCAAGAGATTCGTGGGGTGGTAGCGGGAAACCGATGAGCTGTCCACAATTTTTCGCACAGATCGCGTTAATGAAGTTGTTGCCCCAAAATTAACTTTGATTCTCTTACATTTATAATGAAGTCATACGTATATTATTAAATAAGTATGTAACTTTTTTGTAATATTTGTTTAATGCATTCGAACATATTTGAAAACTGGGTATTAACATTGAAGTTTTCAAAATACCTACTCCTGCAAGAAACCTTAATATTGTAAACTAGTTGCATGTACTTTTACAAACATTCAAGATTAATAGTTGCTTACCGACTCCATTCCGATGCGAGGAGATCACAAATAAGAGGTATGTTCATCAAGTCTATGTGAGTGATGTGAAATGGAGGAAAAGTTTAACTCAAGGGGAGTGAGGCAGACGGAATGTCGTCTCACGCAGACGAACGGCCAGTCATACTTACTCACGAACAAGGAAAGGGCTCAAAGCCGTAGAAACAAACGGACATAAGGACTGGCACGCAGATGAACGAACACATTTTTATCATTTGACTCCAAAAAGTATTTCCAGATGTAAAAATATTATCACTTTTTTTGTATTACTTCACATCTTTCTCTTTACTCTACATACACCAACCACAAATATCCCAAATTAACTTACCGTTGGATGATTGAGAAATGGTTGTCCTGGTTGTACCGTCACAGGGTTGTTACTCAAATAAAGCAATTCTAAAGCAGGAGCTGATGCTAAAACATTAGGATCCAAACTAGAAATTCTGTTGTTGTTGAGGAATAAATACAGCAAGCTCCCCATTGTAACCCCAGGTGGAGGGGCAGTGATAGTTGTGATGGCGTTGTCATTTAGGTACAGTCTTGACAAAAACGGCAGGGCAGAGAACGTGTCCAGGTCCAACTCCGTTAACAGGTTCTTCTCCAGGTAGATTACTTCTACGTTCGGGAAGCCTGTGAGAGACCACTTGCTGATGTTGGAAATCTTATTATTCGGAAGGTAGAGAAGTGTAATTTCGGGCCAGTAGCCTGGTGGTATTTGAGTGAGACCTCTGCTGTTACAGTCTGTCATTGTTTTTCCTACAGGGCAGAAACAGCGATCGTTGCATTCTGCAGTCCAAGCAGCGCTCACCTGCATGGCCACAAGAACCGTTATCTGAAAATGAAAGAATTGTGAAAAGCTGAGGCATATATTTATTTATTTCCTTATTTATTTATGTGTCAATGTATTTATTGTCATAAACATTAATCAATTCTGATGATAACGTGTGCGAAGCAAAATGTATCGGGAGGAAGTTTTCAAAATTCTGCTTTCATAGACCTTCCCACATCAGATTCAATCTGTATGACTGGTGTGCGGTTTTGAATCAAAACATTCATTTTATGCAACCACTTCCAAAATGAGCCTCGAACAATCTCAGTATTTCACACTTGCTTACTAAATTAATGACACAGGTGTAAGTGCTAGATATTATATTTGCAGTTTAGATGTGTTAATAAGTATATACATCTTGTGACATGCATAGTGACAACATTGTACAAAGAAGCCATTGAATAATCACACGACAATAAAAATCAAGAAGATGCGCATGCACGCCTATATGGAGAGAAAGCTGATCTCACTGAATCTTAATTTCATCTCGTCTCTTACCAGAAAAAAAAAGGAATCTTCCCTCTGAGCTAGTAATGATGCGTGGTTTTTGGGTGGTCATTGCTAGATTTGTCCAGTGTTCCGATTTATTTTTCTGTAGCCGCGGTGGAGGGGATGTTGCAATTTCGAAAAGTAATCTACTTTTAAAACAATGCGCATTCCCCTTTTTTAAATTAGCAGAAAATGGTGCTGGTCCTTTTTTGGAAACATTTCAAGTTTCGGAATTTGAAAACCATTAACATTGCAAAAAGTACAATGTTGAAAATAGTGTTTTTGATAAATAAAATGAGTTCTAAAAATTCAGTTCTTTAAATCAAAACGTCAGTTATGTTCAAATTTTTTAAGAACATTAGTAATTCAGCGTCATTTAGCAGTTTTCGAATCAGCAAATGCCAATTTCCCGCACTTGTTTTGCTAGAAACTGTAATGAGTTGTGACGTTGCAATGCTACAATGAAAAAGCTGTTTGAAATTCTGAGAATGACTTGTCATTATTGAACGAGGTTTGCGGATGTTGAAATGTTGTGTCTAATGCGCTACGATAGTTATTGAGATTTTAGAAGCGTTGGATGAGATGTGTTAATATGGACCGAAACTACGCTATCATAATTTTACGTAACCGTTACTGATCAAGAAAGTACGTAAATTTGAAGCATCCCTAGTTGTAGTTAGATATTAATGCTAATTGGGACTGTTAAATTTTTTTATAACCGCCTTAATCTATAAAGCTCTATTTCATATCTGGTACGTAAGAACTCCATAAAGAGGCATTTGACACATCATTTACAGAAGCAATATTTTTCATAAATTATCTAAATTTTCTTGATACTGTAAACTTTACTCCCTATGCAAATATAAAAAGGAAATCCGTAGGATTAATTCTTTTTGTAACTTACCAACGTCCATGGACCCATCTTGATACCTGTTGCTGCTCAACTGTCTTTGTGGTGCACGTTGTCGAATGAGATTTCATATTCAATTATACACACATCGTATCTGAAGTAGGTTTTGCGATAAAAGT
The DNA here is from genome assembly GCA_017312745.1 of Gryllus bimaculatus. Classification (NCBI taxonomy): domain Eukaryota; kingdom Metazoa; phylum Arthropoda; class Insecta; order Orthoptera; family Gryllidae; genus Gryllus; species Gryllus bimaculatus. Next base: position 925,944 of record BOPP01000163.1, read on the forward strand.
AATTATAAACCGAATATCAAGTGTTTGTGCAAACGTGTCTCCTCGTGAATTATGCCTGATAAAACATGAAACACGTGTAATTCTGAATGACAATCGGCAGGAATTAAGTGCGGTAGATCGGAACATATGTAATCAGATTTTTTCATTTCAGTGTCCTGTGTTTGAAGTTTTAATCCGTGCATACTTTTAATATTGCATGAACACGTGACTGTCAAAAAAATTTGTTCGCGTTGGATCACAGACAATTTGTCAATCGCTCAAAAACAGGCTCGTGTCGATTGGTCGAAAGAAATGCTCAAAAAATACGATCGCGGTGCTTCGAAACACGTCTATGACATCGTGACAGGTGATGAATCGATGATTTACGCGTATGAGCCCAAAAATAACAGCAGTCGACTGTATGGGTGTTTCAAGATTAGCAAAATCCAACAAAACTTGTTCGCGCACGAAGCACTTCCAAACAGATAGTCGCCTTTGTTTTCGTAATAACTGGACATGCCGCAACCGTACCACTAGATCAACGCAGAACAGTCAATTCTGAGTGGTACACAACAATTTGTTTGCCAGCTGTCTTCCAAGAAATCAGGAAAACCAACCGCTGAAGGTGGATGACTCTTCACCACGACAATGCGAGCTCTCAGACGTCGGCTAAAACAACTGCATTTTTGAGCACCCAAAACATCGATTTGATGACTCATTTGCCGTTTAGTCCTGACTTGGCACCGAATGACTTCTTTTTATCCCCGTACGTGAAAAAAAAACCAGAGACGTCAAGGTTTTTCGACACCTGAAGAAGCAATTGCTGCATTCAGAATGCATGTTTTGAAAATACCTCAATAAGAGTGGCAAAACTGCCTCGACAATTGGTTCAAACGTATGCAAAAATGTATAGATCTTCATGGGAAATATTTTGAAAAACAATAAAACTAATTTTCGATGATTCATATTTGTTTTTGTTCTCTAATCCTGAAATATAAAAAGCGAACCTCGTATTTGGTGTTTGTAAATTAAGTGCAGAATATTGCTTCTTTTATTTTGAGTGCTAGATTCGCCTATTGTTGTAGATTTACACTAATATTTTCGAAAGACTTGGTTTGGTTTGTTGACAGTGTTGCTAAATATTATCCCAACCCCTCCACCAATTTCTCAATCTTTTGTTCTAAAAGAAGCTATAAATAAAAAAACTCCCGTCTACGACGTACATATTTGAAATATCTACACCGATTAACCACAACAATGCCCTCTGCTCTTATGCAGAGTCGCTAAGCAAAGTCTTCCGAAGATGACCTTGATGCGTCGTTATCTCCAATTCCAATCAAAACGAACATGTGAAAGCGATTCATCACCTGAATGACGCCGCTGCGAACTCGCTTAGCAACGTTTGCGACGAGAAGCCCGACGGCCTTTGAGGTGTCGTTATCGCTCTTTCCATCAAAACAGAGATGTGAATTATCTTATCTGCGCCATCCGGTCCAAGTGCACTCAAAGGTCACTGACATGGAAGCGAATTGTATTTCTGTAGCTATTTCAAGCTAATATAACCTGCGTGTCAGGCTTTCTTACACTTGTCCTCTCTTTTGCAACTCCCCCCTCCCATTACCTAGCCAAAGGTGGGGACACAGCAAACAACCGACTAACGACGAAAAACCACGGACTAAAACACTGACCACGATGGACCAAAGAACGACTTTTACTTCTCCAACCCTTCCTACTCCCTATCCCACTCCTTTTTTACGCTAATACCTTCCCCCTCCCTTCCCCTTACTACCAAAACCCCCTCAATATAAAACTACCTACATTCTCTCCCTCCCGACTCCCAATCCCTCCCTGTACGGGGAGAGAGTCGCAACTTGAAGAAGCAACCACGAAAGAAAACAAAAACTGGACGAAGAAGTCTCGCCAAGAGGACAGCGTGCCATAACTAAACCTCTAAGATCACTCACTCACTCACTCTCTTTTTCAGCTTTTCAGCTCACACAGCGTAGAAGTCTGATCTAAGGAAAACCGCGGTCTATGCGGCTATGAACGCAGACGGCGTAGGAAGTGTAGGGGTGCGATAAGATCATTTCAGTCGACTGCGGGCGATCTCATATGCACCCCGATTCGCAGATCTTTCACCCCTTCGCGACGTAATTAATTTACTATTTTGCATCCTATATTTAAAAAATAGTTTTTATTGAGATTGCTGAGTGCACGTTTTTAAACAATTTCTTTAGTTCTTATTTACTTCAATTCGTGTCAATTAAACACATTTCGATTTAACACACAAACAATAATTTATTGATGAATACTATCGTTTGATTTATTATTTTTATTTTATGATAACCTTATGTCGCATGTCCTTTTAACATTTGCATTTATTAACAAAAAATAATATTTAGTATTAAATCCGAATTAGGTTGTTGGTATTAAATCCAGAAACTTACAAACTTAAATTTACAATTATTTCCTGGTGGGTGAGAGGTTTGTGAAATGGCAAATGTATTTTCCAAATTCAAGTGATTTCGAGAAATGCTTCTTTGGAATCTAATTTATTTATTGGACATCTTCATTTGGATTTTAATTGTTCCCGTCGAAAGCTAGCGACGGGTACGTGTTTAAAAATATTTTGCCGCCGCTCTGCGAAGGGCAGGACTGCTTACAATAGATTACGTTCATAAATCCGCTTAGTTATAAAGGAAAACCATTTGGTTTTAAAACAATCATGACTCGCTTGTTAAAAGGAATGTAAAGAAAACTATTCGGATATCAACAAGTAGTCCGTACCGATACACTGTGTAATAGTCAATAGCTGAAATTAAGGCCATTATATTCCGCCATATATTTTACCATCAAAGTGTATATTTGAATTCTCCATAAAATTTAATCTAACCGCTTAGAAACATTAGTCACAATACCGAGAATATAATTCAGCCAGACAGTGTATGGAGACGATAGTTCGATTCCGAACGAAGGATCTAGCACGTTCCATTGTATCTAATATGAAGCTATTTTCTCTTTTAACACGGCGATTTGCAAAAATACAGAGTGTGTGCTAGGGTCCAGGAAGTTTTATCTGTTAATACCTTCTGAAAGAAAGCGAGAAAGTTTCGATGAATATAAAAGGATGGAATAATAATGATCGAAACCCATTGAAGATTGTTTTAACTAGGGTTCCTTTAAAGTTCTGTTGTTGAAACGTATCGAGTATATAGCTGTGAATAAAAATTGCTGATGGTAAGAATTAAATTTTTATTTTTTTAAAAATATTTCATGATTTTAACATCTTAACACATTAAATTCTCACAGTAAATACTTCTAGAGTAAGAAAAATGAATTGCGAGAAATAGTTCTTCATTGTGTTTCCAAATGTCGGGTGAAAGAACACGTGATTTTATCACGGCACGACATATCCAGTTTGACGCCTTGTTCTTGTGCCCACCAGTAGAGTTCCTCGTAGTCGCAATTGCAGGCGATAGGCGTTTCAAAAAAATCCAAATACGCTCCGGGCGCCAAAGCGTTCTCCACCGCAGCCACATCCAGCCTTTCCAGTGGATTGAAGCTCAGAGATAATATTTGGATGGCGTTACCAGACGAAAAGGTCCCTGAGAATAGAATAATGGTAATAAGTAATAAATAAAATGGTATAAATACGTACATAAGTAGATATATATGAAAATACACAATAAAATAAACATGCAAATTCAACACAGATAGATGCAATTTGAAAATACATAAATAAATAGATGTATATTTGTGCCTGAACTTTTAGATTGGCTCAATAGAACCGTACTAGCTGACCACGAGGTGGTCCCGGGTGCGATTCCCGGTCGAGGCAAAACTAGAGCAGTAGTTTCCTTTAAAATGGTCTCAGTTTTTGTAACCGTGTGACGAAGAAAAGCCCAGGCAGGTGTAGTGGGCTAGTTACGGTGAAGGGAATTTATGTTCGCCACTTATCTTTCCTACGTCGCCGTTTTGGGAGGTAAGAGCTTTGAGGACAACGGTAGCTACAGTCGGACAATGGACCGAAAATACCACATATATAATAATATGTGTATGTATTAAGCATCAGACTACAACTTTTACCAGCTATCCATGTTACCAGACATGACCCCTGTTTATACGCTATGTACCATTTTTATTCGTACAAACATGAAGAGGAAAGAAAATTCTTTTTCTTTCTCCTTTGAATTTGAGACACGTTAAGTTGAAAATATATACTAGTGGTACTACAGAATGACACAAAATTTCTCGTACTAGTTAGTTTTCTATTTTCTTTGGCCTGCGCTAGCTTTTCCGCCCTCTTACCTGTTGCAATTTACCGTCACCCAAAATACATTATTTTTTTTATTTTCTATTTTTTTTCTCAATTTTTTGATCTCTTAATGATACAACTTAAAGAATATTACAGAGCAATAAAACCTCGTCCTAGAACTAATTTTTCGGTGAAAAATTTGGGACCGCTTTTAAGAAAATTATGTTTAGGCGTTATTGTAATTTTAAAAAATAATAGTTAAATTGGTTCAAAGATTTGGTTGCCACGACCGGCACTCGAACCCGCGACTTCTGGTTTACTCCCCGCTTTGCGTCCAACAAGGTGATGGGATGGTGACAAGTATATGTAGAAAAAAATTAAGCTATTTTTCACAGAAATCTTTCGAGTTTTCGACATACTCTATTGGACCTTATTTAAAGTACTTCCTTTCAATAATGCAATAATGTATGCAAATTTCTAGAATGTACATATTAAAGGCGCGAGAGATATTAAGAAATATATTTGTGTAATTTTTGAAACAAAAGAATGCAGCAAAATGAATTTTATGGCATCTTAAACAATGCAATTAGCACTACCGGGTCGAAAAGTTTGAAGAAAAAATTCGAGCCGTTGTTAGAAAATGGTGTCTAAACACTTCTTTAAATTCGGAATTTTGATCTTTTTCTACAGAACAATTTTGAGCTTTAGAAAAACTATATGACATCATTTAAAACTCACGTTCTTGTAAATGTAGTAGTGTGAAAAATATCCGCGAATGTAAATATTCGTATTATTGCCGTGAGAGAAGTCAAAAAATTCCATTTTTGTAATTCTTGAAAAAACAAAATAATAGAGAAATATGGCGTTTATGTTATCTCATAGATTACATATTGCACTATCCATACCAAAAATTTAAAGAAAAATAATTGAGGCGTTTTTAAGAAAATCTTGTTTTTTATTATTTTAGAAATTGCTCATATTGAACGCAATATTGCGGGAAATGTACTTAACTTTTTTAAAAATTTACGTGACCTTAATGAAAGAACTAGTTATGGGCAACAAATTTCGTTTAAAGAAAAAATCGTTATCTTCAATATTGTAGTTGTAGAAAGACCCCGAAAAATATTGAAACTTCTGTAATTATCGAATATTCAGAGTTAACCGTAAAAATCTTACCTATGCCACCTTTATAAGTTTATTTTTACTCTATTCTTGCAAGAAATTAATGAGAAAATTTTGAAACATTTTTTTAGAAATTTTTGAAAATATCCAAAGGGCTTCTTGTGAAGAACCCCCAAAAAATAATGAATGTTTTTCAAACTCGCAGAGATATGATTTAGGCGGATCGACAGGGGTTTCTTTAGTTTAAAAAAAATTCATACTCATGGTTTAGGCGCAAATGTTGTTCATACACATCAAATGGTCGGACGTTTTGCCGTCAATCGATTTTTCAGTATGAAGAACTTAAAAAGCATGGATTCTGGCTCCAACACGTCTTAGAGAATTTTTTCTCTCTAAATTTAGCATCTGGATGTATCCACTTTTTTCGTATACAAAAAAGGGACTAACGGACGGACTAACGGACGGACTAACGGACGGACTAACGGACGGACTAACGGACGGACTAACGGACGGACAAACGGACGGACAAACGGACGGACAAACGGACGGACAAACGGACGGACAAACGGACGGACAAACGATTTACCGACGTTCGGTTTTTCGAAATGAAGGACCCAGAAAACACGGATTATGTCTATACCAAGTGATTTTTGTCTAAATTTAGCTACAGGATTTACCACTTTTTCGTTACAAGAGCCTTGTAATAAAAGTTTTTCTGCCGAAAATTCACCGTTTTTTCGCGCAGTGTTACGTAACGCTCTCTCTACTTGGTAGCGGGAAAGTAAGAGCAGTATTGTGTGAAATGGAAGAGAACATACAGAGCAATGATACAAAGAGAAAAATAGTGTGTCATTACAGTTCGTACACTTAAAACAATTGTATCCAGGAAATCATTTATAACAAAATAAATGTTACTAATATTTCGTGGGGGTATTCTCTTGATTTTATAACAACATGGCATCGTCATTACATAGTTCTGAGGAGTTTAATTCTGATCTGGGACGTGATGGTCAACCATTCTTCTGTTTTCCTAGATTTTTGAATCATAAGAGATCCACCTATGTGCTTCACAGTGGGAAGATGGTTGGCCACTATGTAAATGCCGTCTGAACCAAAAAAATAATCGGGCCCAATGACGTTGTCCCAGAATTCTTCGTACTAGTTCAAGTGTTACTTTGTGCAGATCCACTTCATTTGAGGAATATTGTTTCTGCATTTGTGACCAAAGTTTATCAAAAACTGGTAAACGGATTCCGTTTTGCATAAAATACCTGTATTGGAAGTAAATGTATGGGGTTAGTTTCAGACAGTGAGATTTACTTCAACCAACTCTAACAACGATATTTTCATGATTAATTATCAAACATGTGTACATTTTAAAAGTTATTAATGTGGGTATTTTCCTTGTATACAGGAAAAAGTTCTGAGTTTCATTGTTTGGCGAAATTACAATTTTTAAGTTGAACAGACTGTAGAATATTATTTTAGTTTTCACTCCATTTATTCATTCGACATTAGTCTAGTAATTCCTCCAGAACAAAAATGATGCAGATTATAGATTAGTCAAATGCAGATAAAATGGAAGGAAACGAAAACAAGAAACTAGGTTATATTGCTAATAATAGGAACTTAATAATAATAGGAACGCAAGAAACTGGGAATTAATTCTACTCAGTGATGTTGACTAACTTAAAAATGACAAATATATTTAGAACTTTTGGGTACCTGCAGTCACTTCCGTGATCAAATTTCCTGAGAGTTGTATGACGTTGAGCGACGTGTTGTTGAAAGCTCCTTCGATGCTGGTGATGCCCATGTCGTACAGGTTAACCTGCCTCAACGAAGGAAGGCCCGCAAAGGTCTCCGGTCCGAGGTCCAGCTGACTACCAGACAGCAGTTGGAGGAATGCCAGCTGCAGAGAAAGTTGGATCATGTACACGAGACTATTGTATTATGATTTTTGCATTAGGACGTTTGAAGAGCGACATGTTTATTGATTACACGATAAACCTTTGTATTCCAGTTTTGTATATTTACATTTTCTACAGGCCCCGGAATACCCATCTTTATCGTTTGTTTACATTAGTTGAATTAAAAATAAATTATAGCAAGGCGTTGCTGACATAACCCAGAAAGCAAAAATCTTCCCTTCCTTGTAATAAAAAAATTACGTTTTTCGAAAAATAGATGAAGTTTTTTAATATAAAAATTATGTTGACGAAATACCAATCTCCAATCGTCTGCTCCAATTGTCTTGTATCTAGGGCTCAAGAAAACGTGTGCAGATATTAGACATACCTCACAATTCACGGAAACATAGGCCCAAAGGTATCCTTTGTATATGTTTATTCCCGCATTAAACATTAGTTTGTGCACGCACTGTGGGTAGCACTATGGATCTTCTGCGCATGCGCAGATGTACTAAAGTGATGTACTAAAGTGATTTGAGCTGATCATGCGCCGAAGATCGACAGTGCTTTAAGGATCGAAGCAGCACAAACTCCTTGTTATAAACGACCTTTCACGTTACAAGAAATCGTTCATAAAATGACTTAATCGGTCACAGTATTAGCCGTGTAAGGTAGGAATAAGTGCGTAACACTCATATCACGGACGGAATACAGACGGATGAAGGAACGGAAACACCGCCAGGTGAAGGGACCGAACGACAATGGATGGATGAAAAACTGAAAGATAGAAGGATGAAGGGACAGAAAGGCAGATGAATGATCGGGTGGGTAGGCAGACGGACGAAGGGAGGGAAAAACAGCGGGATGAAAGACCGGAAAGACAGGCAGAAAGACGGACACATGAATGGGGGAATGAACCGACGGAGCGAGCGACTGCCAGACGAACTGATGGACTGTGGTCGGAGGGGTAGAGGAAAGGACATCCGACAAGCAGACCCACGGGCGAACAACCATACAGACACACGAAACAAACAAACGGACGGATGGGTGAGCTAGCAGATGGACGGACACGCGCAAAAAACGTTTTTCGATTTCGTTTGTACCCGACAAGTGTTTTCCTGAAAATCTTGACTTCATTGTTTTATTATTTCGCAATTTTCTCCGTACTGTATACACACGAAACACAAATATCCCAAATTAACATACCGTTGGATGGTTAAGAATTGGTTGTCCTGGTTGGACCACCACAGGGTTGTAACTCAACTGGAGCGCTTGCAAATCAGTAGCCGCTGTTAAAGCATTTGGATCCAAGTTAGAAATTCTGTTGCTGTCGAGGTATAAAATCTCCAAGCTCCCGATGGTGACTCCAGGTGGGGGTGCAGTGATAGTCGTGATGGCGTTGTCATGTAGGTACAGTCTTGATAAAACCGGCAAGGTGGAAAATGTGTCCAAGTCCAACTCGGTCAACAGGTTCTTATTCAGGTACATTACTTCTACGTTCGGGAAGCCTGTGAGAGACCACTTGCTGATGTTGGAAATCTTATTATTCGGAAG
>BOPP01000163.1:934788-945804 GCA_017312745.1 Gryllus bimaculatus
AAGATTCTTATTGTCGTGTGATATTCCAATGGCTTTCTTTGTACAATGTTGTCACTATGCCTGTCACAAGATGTATATACTGTATTAATGACATCTAAACTGCAAATATAATATCTAGCACTTAACACGTGGTGTATTATTTAGTAAGTGTACAAACACTGAAGAATTGTTCGGAGGCTCATTTTTCGAAGTTGGTTGCATAAAATGAATGTTTTGATTCAAACCGCACACCAATCATAGAGATTGAATCTGATGTGGCGAAGGTCCTATGAACCAGCCAGAATTTTGAAAACTTTTCCACCTGTACATTTTGGCATCGCACTACGTTTACCAACAAAAATTTGATTAAATGTTTAATGCAAAATAAAAATACATAGACAACATAACATAAATTTAAGGAAATAAATAAATATGATGGCCTCAGCTTTTCACAATTCTTTCATTGTTCAGATAACCGGTTCTTGTTGGCATGCAAGGGTGGCGCTTTGCCTTGGAACTGCTGAATGGCAACGAATCGCTGTTGTCTGCCCTATAGGAAAAACATGACCAGACTGTAACAACAGAGGCGCTCACCCAAATTCATCCACCAAGGCTACTTGGCCCGAAAATTTAAACACTTCTCTACCATTTATTTATTTCCTTATTTATTTATGTGTCTATGTATTTATTTTCATAAACATTAATCAATTTTGTTGGTAACGTGTGCGATGCAAAATGTATCAGGCGAAGGTTTTCAAAATTCTGCTTTCATAGACCTTCCCACATCAGATTCAATCTCTATGATTGGTGTGCGGTTTTGAATCAAAACATTCATTTTATGCAACAACTTCGAAAATGAGCCTCGAACAATCTCAGTGTTTTACACTTACTAAATTAATGACACACGTGTAAGTGCTAGATATTATATTTGCAGTTTAGATGTGTTAATAAATATATACTTCTTGTAACATGCACAGTGACAACATTGTACAAAGAAGCCATTGAATAATCACACGACAATAATAATCAAGAAGATGCGCATGCACGCCTATATGGAGAGAAAGCTGATCTCACTGAATCTTAATTAATTTCATCTCGTCTCTTACCAGAAAAAAGAAATCTTCCCTGTGAGATAGTAATGACCGTGTAAAGCCGTCAGAGAGGGTTTATCTCCTAACTTCATGTGACTGTATCGAAAAACATAATACCCTATATCTTCCCATATTAGTACATCTCAGCCACATTAATTTGGACAGAAATTATGGTATCATGATTTTACGTAACCATTACTGATCAAGAAAGTACGTGCCTTCGAAGCATCACATGTTGTAGTTAGATGCGAATGCTAATTGGGACTGTTGAATGCTTTTATAACCGCCTTAATAGAAAAAAACTTTATTCCATTTCCGGTAAGTAAGAAGGCATTTGCCACATCATTTACAGAATCAATATTTTTCATAAATTATCTAAATTTTCTTGATACTGTAAACTTTTCTCCCCGTGCAAGAATAAGAAGGAAATCTATAGGATGAATTTTTTTTGTAACTTACCAACGTCCATGGACCCATCTTGATACCTGTTGCTGCTCAACTGTCTTTGTGGTGCACGTTGCTGAATGAGCTTTCATATTGAATAATACACACATCGTATCTGAAGTAGGTTTGCGATAAAAGTAATTATAAAACAAATTTCAAGTGTTTGTGCGAACTTGTCTCCTGGTGAATTATGCCTGATAAAATATGAAACACGTGTAATTCTGAATGACAATCGGCAGGATTAAGTGCGGTAGAGCGGAACCCATGTACTTGGATTTTTTCAATTCAGTTTTTTTGAAGTGTTAAACTGTTTAGTGTAATTAATTTGTTATTAAAGTACAATTTTGTCAGGGTTCTGATAATTCATATTTATATTTAAGCATGTAAAAATAATTGAAATAAGCTCATGTCTAGTGACTAAACGTACCTAGTTAGAGCTCAGGTTGTCCATCTTTTGTGGCAGCTTTACGGAAATCAGAAATCATAGCAAGGATTGAATAAATACCAAAATTTACTTTCCTACAAATGATTTTATTAGAATTACAAACTTATTTCTTCCCTATGACGGTCTTAGCTGTTTGCAATGTCCCCTTTCTTACCATCTGCACAAATTAAATAGAATAATTTTTTTACTGATATTGTGATGGTTCTGTTTGTCCCTCCAACGAATCAAATTTATAAATAGAAAAAACATAAATATCTATTTATTTGTATGTAGAAATGATGATTCTGCGGCGTTCAACGTTGGCATCAATAATGGCAAATTATTGTCTTATTAAATTTAAAAAAAATTCCAAATTTCAAAGTCAGTAAGAAAAGTGTATTCACAACGATAAAAAACATTTTAAAAAATTAGCATCTTTAATAAACTAAAAAAACAATCCAATTAAATATATGTACAATCCGTTTGTCTCCAAATATGCACCTCCTTGTTCAAATCTAAAAGTCATCATAACATCGTCTACATTATCGAATCTTTGAATCTCACTAAAACCAACACATATATTGTGTCAAACATTCAAACATGTTTTAACATACGACACTTATATTACGTAAAGTATTTCATCCATCTATCTAGACTATGAACCGCTCTGCATTCAGTAAGACTTGTACTTTCAATCTAGTTGTTGAATTCGCATATTAGTTCATGTCGTTTGTCTCCATAGCGTCTGACCTTTCCAGTCCAAGCAGGCCGATAGCATGAACGTCTTCTTAATGTTATATTTCTAAATGGAAATTCTTAAATAGAATTCTGAATCGTTGTAATATGGTCGTTTCTGTTTTTCCCTCTCTTCGTGATTGTAATGTTTGCAGTCACGTGCTCTTGTTCTTTAACATGCGTTTTGATGAGGATGGAAAATAGCAAATAGCACAGCAATTCTCCTCCATACAGTAGCTTAATTTGACCCAGATATCAAGCTATTGCTGAAAATCCATCCAACGGCGGGACTGGAACCTAAGACGTCTCGGCCAGAGGCCCTGCAGCGACATTTATTGATGACATTTATTGATGACCTTCTTCAGAACTCGTACAGAAGGATAACCCGCCGGTTATTAGCATATGTCTGTTGTGTTCTTATTGCTCTATTATTTGATATATTTTGAGTTCATGAAGTAAAAAGCGGCTTTTCCACAACGCGATACGAGAATATAAAAATAATATAAAATATTTAATGATGGGCGGCTGTGTCATAAGCAATGTCGCAGTAAGTATGAGAGACGTTATTCGGTTTGCGCAGTATGTAAATAGGCTTAATGAAACAATCAAATTCTTACATTGTTTGGTCCAAATTGAAACTGTTTCAATATGTTTGTGTTTTTTCGAGTTCCTTTGTTTCTGACAGAACTGTCACGAAACGTTTCACGTGGCCATGGACTGCTTGGTCTTCCCTTAATTAACTTGTGTTGTGCCGATATGTATATATTGTAATATGTATAATATTAATATTTATATATGTATATATGTATATATGTATATATGTATATATGTATATATGTATATATGTATATATTGTATATATGTATATATGTATATATGTATATATGTATATATGTATATATGTATATAGATATATGTATATATGTATATATGTATATTATGTATATATGTATATATGTATATATGTATATATGTATATATGTATATATGTATATATGTATAATATGTATATATGTATATATTTATATATGTTATATATGTATATAATGTATTATATGTAGTATATGGTATATATGTATATAATGTATATATGTATATATGTATATATGTATATGTAATATGTTATATTATATAGTATATATGTATATTGTATATATGTATATATGTATATATATATATGTATATATGTATATATGTATATATGTATATTATGTATAATGTATATATCGTGATATGTATATATATATATTATAATGTTATTCGAATTTAATAATCTAGATACTTAGAAGTATCTAGCTGTCGAAAAGTATCTAATCAAATTGACCACACAAATTTTTTGTATTAGAAATGTGTTGTGCGATTTGCAGATTAATTTTTAATGTTAACCGAACGCTGGCCGAATTCAGAAATCTTGCCGTGAAATAGTAAATGCCGGAGCGAAACGAGTGAGATAGGTCGGATAGTATCAACGCATTAAAAACGGCATATATTTTTAATTGTCTAATATGATTGTTTATATGCACCATTTTAATCATTTTAAATATGCTGTGTCTCAATGTGTCTCAGTTTGAGGCCATTTAGATTATTGAATTGAAAACTAGAATAGTGAACTTTTAACGAAATGATGAATTGCACAAGAATCTTGCCACAAACCTTCATTCTGCAGTGTTCCTGTATCAGTTATTTTCGCATCTAAAACAATCATTTTTAATTGCAAAATGAGCAGATGAGTGCAGCTACTATACCGTATAACATACTTCAGCTTTTATAAGTTCACTCAGCAAAGCTCAAAGGAAACGTGGGGGTTAATTTTATTGAAAACAAAAAAGTGAAGAACATTTATTGGATGTGTTTATTGTTACGATTCAATATATTTTCACACAGTTCTCATGGTAAGCACAAAATTGAGTTGTGTGTTTGTGTGTGTGTGTGTGAGAGAGAGAGAGAGAGGGGGGAGAGAGGGGGAGAGAGAAAGAGAGAGAGAGAGAGAGGGAAGAGCGAGGGAGGGCGAGAGAGAGGTGAGCGAGTGAGAAATAGAAGAGAAGATAGAAAGAAGAGCGAGAGAGAGAGAAGACTGATAAGTCTTCAGTCATACGTACACGTTCTGGGAGAAAGAACACTTGTTCGCGCCACCGCACTTCGCTCTCAGGTTGATGCCGTTGGCTTGGGCCCACCAATAGAGAGCCTCGTAATTGCAACTGCAGGCCAGTGGAGTGTCTTCAATAGCGAGACTGGCTCCGGGCGCCAACGCATTCTCCAATGCAGCCACATCCAGCCTCTCTAGAGGATTGTAGCTCAGTGATAATCCAACGATGATATTGCCAGAGAAGAAGCTTCCTGGAAATGAGCAATTGAACACGTGCGCTTTGTAGTTACGTTATGGTCTTTACAATAAATAACTAATGCTGCTACAAGCTAGGACAGATTTTTCTCATAGTAAAGTTGGTGACGATTACGTAAAATATATGATAAATAATTCACAGGTGTGAAGCATTAGCAAAATACGTCAAAACAGGCACAGAAAGCATCTCTCCATTCGTAAATGTTTGTCGATAGTGGTCAAAGTATGTCTAATCATGATACTGCCCAGAAGCCCTTCATACATCTATGAGACATACAGAAACACGATAATCCACACTTTCACTAAAATCGAGATTTACGAGTAGGATGACGTTTGTCTTGTTACTGCCTGAAACCCTTCAGTTTCATCAACACTATTATTTGTCTTTTAAACTCACCTTGCAATATGTGTTATCTGAAATAATCTCTTCTAAACCAACAGTGTCTACACGTCTTTCATGAGGGAAAGTTAAGTGTTTGGGCATGTAAAAGTATGGCCAGAAACTTGTTCATCATTACTGAATCTATTCATCGTCGAGCAAACTTCGTTGCTTTTTTAATATTTTTCGGAAATTCTGTTTTCAGTATTATTCTTTCGCACTCATAAAAATATTTTTGAAAATCTCAAACTTTACGAAAAGGTTTGTAGATCCATATGCAAAGGACATGACCAAGGTATGTAAGACTGACAGGTCCATGAGTTACATTCTTATGCCGTTATCTAATAAATTAGACTTTGTTGGCGTTCTGTTAAGTTTTAAGAAGGTTTTCTCCGTTACAATAGTGTGTTGCCTAAAGCCTTTGAAGTTGGGTTAAAGTGAGAAGCTATATTCACTTTTAAAACAATAATTTGGAAACTGATGTTTTTGGAGTTTACTTTTTTTATCAAAAATATTTGGGGCTCTACAATTACAAGTTTGGAAGTTTCCGCTGTTGTCAGTTCTCGAGGTATTCATAACAGTTTGTTGCGTAATTTTGTTTTATCCGTTCCGGGTTTTGTGTTATCCGTTAAATTTACAATATCCGTTTAAACGAGATCCAAATCCAAATAACTCAAAAAATGCTTATCTCACACATGGAAATATGTATATCATTGTATTCGTCGTTTTTCGCTCGTCATGACAGAATAAAAATATGTATAGTTCCATTTGAAAAAACAAATTTATCTCAATTTCTTGTGAAGTACAAGTGAGGAAATGGAAATGAATATACTCGTAAGCTATCCCCATTCCCTCATGCACTTCTGCGAAAACTGCATTTCAATAACTTCAACCGTTCAAAAAACCGTTCGGGAGGTGCTAAATTTATGGCTCATCCTGTATATTTTGAATAGAGTAGGGGATTTACAATCTTACCTTAGATCTTTGTTTATTTTAAATGCTACTACTTGGACCAACTTTAACGTAGCTTTGACAATTCGCATAGCAGCATTTGTATACACCGCATTTATATTCTCATTTTCCATAGTATCCCACAGTTTAGCTAGGAGTACCGAATCAAATGCTTATTTGAGATCTACAAATACCATATGAATCTCTCTGCCAGCACTGATTCTTTTTTCAATAATTTGTTTTAGACAGAATATGTTGTCAATACAAGATCTCCCTGTTCAAAAGCCACTCTGTTCCTCTATTTTCTCCATCTCTGTTTCCAATATTTCCTTTATTATCCATAGTATTCCACAGTTTAGCTAGGGGTACCGAATCAAATGCTTTTCTCAGATCTACAAATACCAAATGAATCTCTCTGCCAGCACTGATTATTTTTTCAATAATTTGTTTTAGACAGAATATGTTGTCAATACAAGATCTCCCTGTTCAAAAGCCACTGTGTTCCTCCATTTCCTCCACCTCTGTTTCCCTTATCCGGCCATACAGTCTCCCACTTGCACTGGTGACACTAAGCGCCTGTAATTTTATCATTTGATCGATTGATTGAATACCTTCAGTCACTTCGGTGATCAAGTTGTAGTAGAGCACTATGTTGATGAGTCGCGTGTTGTTGACGAAAGCGCCATGGATGCTGGTGATGCCCGCGGAGAACACCACAACTTCTCTCAACAGCGGCAGCCCCGCGAAGCTTTCCGGTCCGAGGTCCAACGAGCTGCCGTACTGCATGTGGAGGTATTCCATCTGCAGGGGAAAGTAGAAATGTGTTTTGTTACGACGTTTGAAGTGGAACTTGTGATTGATTTGTACGTAAAATAAATATGTTTTGATTTAGGTTCTTGACCTACCCGGTTGCTAAAATGGATGCAAAAAATAGGGTATACTATAAACATTCTAACTAAGAACATTATGATTATAAATCTTACTTGCGTGTATTTTGTGATGAGACTTTTTTTACTACGTCTTAACTGTTTATAGCAAGTTATATGATTACTTGCTCCGTATTAAACCATTATTGAAATTAAACAATGAAAAAGATCCAAAACAATCATTGTGAAAGATGTTAATTTTGTATTTCATGGTAATTGTTTTACTTTAGTACGACAACACAAACACATTCGTCAGAACTGTACCTTACTGTATATACCAAGAACAGTACCTTCTTCAGTATAATACAACAATTCGTTATATATATATATATATATATATATATATATATATATATATATATATATATATTATATAGAGTAATATTTTATTCTCAAAGGCATTCGACACGGTAAAAGAAAGCTCTCAGTAAATTTTGTGACTGCATTCACTCACACCCTTCAACATATCTTATTAACAAGAAAATTCGTAGTTAATACCATTTTCTAAGCAATGTTAAAATATCTTTGTATTGAAATGTCGCTTCCAAAACAGAGTGATTTACTTACGCTGGGATTGTTGACGATAGCTTGGCCTCGTGGAACGACGATTGGATTGTAGTTGAGGAACAGCAATTGCAATTTAGGAGCGTTCAGGAAGGTGTCTGGATCCAACGACGAGAGACTGTTGTTATTCACGAAAACGTGATACAAGGAACCGAACCGTGATGCGGGCGCTGGGATTATCTTTTGAATGCGGTTGTCCTCCAGATGAAGCTCAGTAAGTTGTGACATGAAGGCTAAGCCTTCCAAATGTACCTCGGTGAGTTGGTTCTCTTTTAAGGACAATGAGGCGACACTGGGGAATGCGCTGAAGGAATTTTTGTCTACAAAGGAGATCTGGTTGCCTGTCAAATCCAGTCTCGTCACCCTGCGGTAGAGGCCTGAGGGTGGCTCTGTGAGGCCTCTGTAGGAACAATCCATTATTGCCCCTGTGTAGTCGCAAGAACAGACGCCGTTGCACGCAGTGCTTCCTGACACCATCGCCAGGAGCGTTAGGATCTGTGAAGGACGTAAGGGAACTTATTTGTCCATTGTCATATGCACATTTGATTACTGTGCAAGAATACTCATTGCAGCTCCAAAAACTGAAATTAAAGATCGTCAGATCAAAGCAGAGCCGTGAGAGTAATAATTCAATGCAATAGATACTCCAGTGCCAGACACGCTGAACCCTCTGAAATGTCGTCAGTCATAATATCTCGTTCTAGGAGAAAATAACTGAAAACATTATACTTTGTACCCTGAAGGAATCCACGAGGTTCAGAAAGAAAATATCTGTCCTCCCTATCTTCTGCGATACTCCTACAATAAAATGACTGATTTTATTTTAAATAGTCCATCATCTGAGTTGCTCTTTAACTCCACTAAAAATGTAATTAAAATATTGTGTAAAAACATGAAACGAAAAGGTTTACTCAAAATAAAGAAGGGTAAAATAATTGTTGTGGAAATGGGTATTTCTTGTACACATTATTTTTATTTTTTAAATTTACAGTTACTGAAAAATATCTGAATTAATGAAAGTTACTGATAAATTTACAGTTTGATTATTTAAACAATTGTGAACTGTAACATACAAGTGATACTGTAGCAATGTCCTTTTTTGTGTAACACAGTCATGTAGCTCTTAAATTCTCAGAAAACCGAAAGAGTAGTGAGCGTGGTTCTTGAGGTTACACAACACAATTTAATCTTAACAAAATTAATTTGCTTCCTTAATTACAAAATTAATTCCTTTCAAACCTATGCGTCTCTAAGTTTTCTCAGAATCATCACTGAAACCTCATCGTTTATTCCAAACGATTTTCTTCGCCATGAATTAGGAGTAACTTCAAACCTCTCCCATTTCAAACTTTCAGAATCAATTTTTTTAATCAAAATCCTTTCCATATCATTCATTTCTAAATCGGTAAACATTGTTCAAACACGAAAGGAATCAGGAGAAAACCTAAAAAAAATTGACCCACCGTAGTATACCCAGATATTGAACACTAAATTTCCTTGTCAATCAACTAAACAATAATCATGTAATTTCTTTTCACAAATTATGTAAACTGTAAACAGAAATAAAATCCGTTCCAAAGAATGTATGCAATAAGCTATAATTTTTTTTTAAATGCCATGCTTTCTGTATGGCTTGCTTAAGTTAGTCTGGCTCCGATTAGACAATTTCACAAAGTCTTTGTTAAGAAAGAGAGGCGTAATGCTTCAGTTCGGCCACGTCTTACCAGCAGTGACATCCACTCCATGTTTCTGTCTTCCACAGTTCGACTGAATCCTTGTCTGAGGCGTTGAGCTTTATATTCTATTCAAGAAAAAAAAACCTCCATTTCTCTTCAAACATAATCTCACATTCTATTATAATTTAAGAAAAACGTTCATGAATGAATGCAGAGAGGTATCGATAACAAGGTTAATATAGGTGTAAAGTACATTGCCACAGGATGGGGTATTGTAATGAAATGCCACTCATTCAGCCATTCAAGAGACTTTTGGAGTGTTTTTCACAGACATTTGGAGTGTTTGAAGGAAAACCGGTAGGTTGTGCAATGCAAATATCTGTCGGAATGTGAATACAATAATATGTGCTACCGAATATGACGAAAAAATCTGTGCCATGCCTCTTTTCCCTATTATACATTTTGTATAACGATAAAGAATGTCCAACAAGATCCAGAGATAATTATTGATTTTGAAAAACATGTTTTGTAGTTTGTCACGTTCCTGTCACCTCGCTCAATGGAAAATCATCTAACTTTCTTTGCTAAAAAAGTAAAAACACTTAACTATTACTCGCTTGTTTCCATAAGGATCTTTGTATTTACTTATTTTGTATTTACTATTTACTACTTTGTATTTACTACGGTATTATTATTATTATTATTATTATTATTGTTATTATCATTATTAGTTTTATTATTGTTATTATTGTTATTATTATCATTATTAGTATTAATATTAATGTAAGTGTTGTAATTTTTGCAATTATTTCCATTAACTGCCACCAGGTCATACCCAATAGCAGTTCTAATAAATGTATGTATGTATGTATAGTTATTAAGTCTTTTTGACTTTTTTGAACAAAGAAAGATACTTGTTTAGGCCCCCTCTCATCTGGCATTCTAAGAAAATGACCGTACCATTGCCGCTTATTCGTTATACTCGTATAGTACGTATATCCTTTTGAGTTTTCTTTTTCTCCCTTATTTTTTCATTACGTATGTGGTATAGAGGAGATATTCTGCGACTTCTTCTCGAAAGTCTATTTCAATTGTCAATAACCTCTTTTTGTTATTTGAGTTAGTTCCCATACTTTGAACCATATGTGACAATACCATCTTTTATGGTATGGTTTTATGGTATGGTTTATGTATATGTTTTGTTATATTTTGTTTGGTTTCATAATTGGGAGTTCCACAAAATTGGATTTACCATATTTATGACTCTTTTCCCTTGATTCATATTATTATTAATATCCTTATTGTGACGTCTTTTGAAACTGTGAATACGAGATAATTAAAATCATCGCATAATTATATTTTGTTTTCTCCAATATGATGATCATTTCCATATTTTCCATGTACTTATGCCATAGACTTTGTATTTATTTTAAAGAACAGTCTAAACCAAACGTTGCAAGCTGAGTTCAATTGAACAAAAGGAAGCAGCTTCGATTACATCAGTAA
>BOPP01000163.1:946146-976676 GCA_017312745.1 Gryllus bimaculatus
GAACATCTACCGATCGGAGTAGCCGACTGTCAGAATTCTTCTCAAGACAGCGACTGAACTTGGCCTAGGTATCTAGCTAGTCCTGTCGTCGGAAGCCGAGCCCTACGACCTTTCGGTGAGAGGCATGCAGTGACGTTAGGTGATACCCCGACTCACTTCAGACAGTCTCAATTCGTGCCCGTGGGAGTAACAGCAATATTTAGCTGGTTGTTAAGAGAATTCTAATAGTTCATTATAATGAGTGGAAAAGCAACTCTTCGAATATATTAGATTTAAATTTATTCAGTAAAAAAACAGTAAAAACTGTATGTGACGTAGGCGCAAAAGATTACGTTTCTTGACGTTTTCTTGAGTTCCTGAATTCCTTTTCGTCATTTTAACTATAAATAGTTGAAAGATGAGTAAAAGTTTAACATTAATAAATAAAAATAAATTTTAAAAATCACAAGATTAGTAATATTTTAAAAATAGTCATTTTCATTTCTGAGTTATACAAAACTTATTTGCATCGGTACACGAATTGCAAGTATGACTTTTCTGCATTGCTAACAAAATAGCAACTCGCCCTTATCTCTAATCTTACCATTAAAGCAAAAGGAGAGTTCAAGAAAACGTGCGCATATCGAAGCTACATTTACGTCCAGAAGCAAAACAAAGGACCATCACAGCATTTTCTCAATGGATCAGGGTAACTTGACAAAAACCTGATCGAGATTGGGGTCATTGACCCGGAAGCTGAATTACATTATTTGATACAAACATATTAAGTCTTTTTTTTTAAATATACAATACAAATGTAAACTAATTCATTATATCACTGTTTTGTTAATATAAACATTATTATTCTTTTTTATAATCAATATAGCCTCTAATTGTATAGAAACAGTTATGCAGCAAAAAAGATTTTACTTTTAACTTAAACTTGTGAACAGACTTCAATTGTTTAATGTCATCTGGCAGTGCGTTGTAATGTAACGTACATGTATTGCTGTGTCTTTAACTGGCGTGAATGAGGGTACGGCAAGTACGGCTACCTAAAGTAGTACTCACAAACCTTGATGTTTACGTTCCATCATGAAGGTATTTTAAGGCTGGAGAGGAAAACAGCGATTTTTCGGCAGTCTCTTAATGTGGGTTCCCGACAACGAAATATTGTATTATTCTTCCCCTTAATATAGTAAGAAATCTTCTTTAATTACGTTGAGTAGTGGATAGAACAATGTATGCATTTAAAAATGGCGCGTTCCCAATTTTCTGTGAATTGTAGGGATTTTAATGTTCATTTTGTTCGTCGTCTTCCTATATCTACAACATAGAATATATAGATTTTTTCTTAATGAAATCTGTTTTTCAAGGTCACGTATACATTGCCTATTTAAGTTTCAGTGATATCACCTAATGTTCACTTTAATTGTTTCGACGTTAATATGTCTTCACCACTCTTCGTTTGAACAAAATCACAGGATTTAGTAATATAAAGTTTTTCTTGTGATCTGAATGTTTACCAAATGATGACATCTTTGGAATACTTTCAGAACAATGTGGATGCAAGTCCTTAATAAGTTTAGGAGTGAATTAAACATTTTAATTGCAGTCAAATAAGCATGCAGGAAGAGAAACGAGCAAGATGTCCAGTCTCATCTACTACTGATCCCATCATAAAACAAGTCAACAACAGGGTTCTGAATAACACATCCATAACTACTGATAAAGTGGCTAACCATGAGCACATTATTCTATTGATTTCGGAGTTAGACAATCGAAACACATTTTTTGTTGCAAAACAAAGCGCATCCACATACTGCTACAAAAAAAGCTAATCAAAATCATTAATTCGAAATGTCAGGGCATCCTATACATACTAGTTACGATCTTGTTCTGTCTAATTACCATCTGTTTGATCCAGTTAAATATGCTTTAAGAGGGCAAAGACTTGCCTCTGAACGCATGGATGAAAAATCAGTACACAAATGGCTTGCTGCTCCATCAGAAGTTCTTCTTTCTGACCTATAGAAAATCTGGTGTAATGATATACTAAGTATGTTGAAAATTATGATTGTGTTGAAAAATATTATTATTATTATTATTATTATTATTATTATTATTAATTTTGTAAGTTTAGAGGGTGTTATTTTCAAGGAAACCAAAAATATTCAATGGTTACAAGGAATCAGGTGTTGAAAAATAGCGCCTACCTAACAATTACTATTTTCGCATGTTTTCTACCCTGCCGTAAAATTTACGAATCCAAGATAAACTCTCACTAATGAAATTGGTATTGCCTGGTAATATGCATGTACAAGTATTTCACTAAGTATGATTTAGATGAAAACTTTTAAAACATCGAAAGGTTATGAAAATAATCTAATCACACAAAAATTCAAGCTTTATCTAAAGAAATCGGCAGTGCTTGCTCGATGGACCAGCGAATTGAACGAAGTACATCGCAGTTTTTTACGAAAAAGTTATCCTCAACTGAGTGATTACTATTCCTCTTACCTAGAATGATTTCTATTTCGTGCACTTCGATTGAATTCTGGTCTTTGCTCCCATATTCACTTATAATTTTTAAATGCGCTCGTATGTATATGTTGGTCTGTGTGGACTACAAGGGCAGCGGGAAATATCATGGAGTAAAGTCCTTTTCCTTGTAATTACGTATTGTTTTGCTGCTGAAATAATGGCTCATTGAGACTTCTATGTGATCGAAGTATCACGGATATTTCAAGTGCTTTAAGGAAAAGTGATACATAACGTAGTTGACTAGTGTGGATGTGTCGTTTTGAATACGAACATAAAGAGATAGGCTTCGGGGAGAAAAACAACTGACTCACAGCATTTTTCTAATGAATAATTTCTTTACATTTATTATTCGACAGTTAACTTAACTCATTACGTGTTCTGAGCCCCTTTAAAGAGAGATTTCAATTTATTTTCTATCCATCCTGTGGCTGCACAGCAATGGTATATATGCTGGAACTTCGCCAATTGTATAACTAATAATTGGGGGCCTGACGTGGAATGGTGGTTAAGCCGCTTACCTAATTCACTCACAGATGTTGCTCAAACATGATGCGCACTTGATTTGTCCCGATCAGAAGTTGAATCTCTCTCCTTGCCCAATATTCAAAATTTAGCTGCATTGTTGTAACAAGTGGTCAGTGAAGATAGGTGACTGCTATGTCAAATAGTAATGACTTGTGCCAGCACCAGTCATTACCACACAACGATAAACGTATTAGTACGGGGCTTTTAGGAAATTCATCAACCATATATTTAACTGTTTTGTTGTGTTATATTTACGATTAATTTGTCTATATTTTTTGTTAATATGATTTACGAAATAATGGAATAATTTTATTTTATATTTTATTTATTTACGTCACAAAGAGTTAAAAACTGTGTATGACGTGCTATGGGGAGAAGTGAATTTGAAGTTATATTTTTCATTTATTTCTCCAAATTAGCGATGTGAATTGGCAGTATTTCGTTGTGGCTTTGTTGGGATGTTCAATTAGTAGTTAAATATTGTTTAAATTATCATTTAAGTAGAGCATACTCAACAGCATCGTACACCGAAAAATAGAAAACTCATCCTAATTTTTTTCTTTCAGCATCGCACATTTAAGACAAATGCTTAGTTCGAAATTTTAATGCAAAGTTAGTGCCAAATTAGTAATGTGAAATGTTAATTAAGATACATCTTTCTAATTTCCGAGTACATCTAAAAATTTTATTAACCAGAAGTCACTGTTCCGCTGTTCCGGAGGTTAATAGGCGAGAAATAAAATAGTTAATATTCCTCTATAAATGTAATACGCGAAGGATATAGACGCTTTTTAACCGTTTATAGGAAATCATAGACAGAAGACTTTGTACATGTATTATTGCTAGTTCGAAAATTACCACTTGGTCCTGCATCGAGAAGATTTAAGATGAAGAACATGGAAGTTCGCAGATTATAGTAGATTTGAGGAGAATCAGACACACTTCTGCAACTCTCAACACTCAATATTGAAGATTAGGATTTATTTTCCGAATGAAATGCGTTCTTCAAAATTAGATCTGTAAATGTGGTCAAGTAAATTTTCTTCAAAATGTTAGTATTTTTTGCGTAATTTTTTATGAAGTACGGGTAATTACAAAAACAGATTTTCTCAAAAACGATAGCAAACTTTTTTCCTAGGTAAGTGTGAACGGTGGTGCAGGGCTAATTTCCTCTTGAACTCTACGAATTTTCGAAAATTGCAAAGTTATAAATAAGGTGAGAAAGAAGATGGCTGAAGTAGCAGCACAATTTTTAATATAACAAGATGGGAAAACAATTGAAAGACACATGGATAATTCGCGAAAAACATACCTGATTGGTCACAAATTACGTCTCTTTCTTTGATTAACAAACTTCACACCTGACAGTCATGCGCTCAGATGCGACTAATTACACCGTTGTGAATACGAATATTAATGTGAACAAGGAATGAATATCTTCTGTTTAGTCTAATGATGGTTTTATAAAAATTTATGAAACAAGTGGATTGAATCAAAGCCTCATAAACTTGTATTATTTAATTAATGTCCAAAGAGGGCACTCTAAATATTAGTAATGTTGTGTATATTATTTATATGGTTTGGCAAATAATTATATTTTAAATAAATTGCCCAGCATTCATTTTAATATGTACACGAGTGTTGTTTAACAACTGTAGGGGGAAGAAAAAACACACCTTAAGGAAACAAGGTTTCTTCCAAATATTACAAAATACATATTTTTGGTAAGCTTTATTTATTAAACGTGTTTTTTACAATTGCACAGAATTACATTTTTCTCCATTGCAAACACCGCCAGCGCTATGACATCAGGCACGCCCGCCGAGCTCACGGTAGCTCGTGGTCACCGCTTGTTCACGCTCCTGATATTTGATTGGTTCATCCGGGATTAATTGTTTTGTATATCATACTTCATAAAACTTGGACCTTTCATTCTTTCAATGTGAGATGTCATAGAACCTATCTACGTTTATTTTATTTTTTATATTATAATAGATAATTCATGTTTAATATTGCATTTGAAGATATATTTATTCTGCTAGGCAGCAATATTTTATAAATATTTTTGAGGAAACTGTCACGGAAAACCTTCGCTTATGGTTTCAAGCCTTTTGAGAACGTACAAGAGTTGTCTCCGCACGAGGCGTAAAGGTCAATCCCCCTCAGTTGCGCCCACCAGTAGAGGTCCTCATAGCCGCAGCTGCAGGCCAGGGGCGTGTCCCTTATCATGAGGGTTCCCCCAGAAGCCATTGCGCTGTCCAGCGCCGCCACGTCCAGGCGCTGCAGGGGGTTGGCGTCGAGGTACAAGCCACTGATGGAGTTACCCGGAGCAAAGCAGCCTGCAAAGAGGATCACAGTAAGCAGAATCAGTGTATTACTATGCCTTATTTTTACGTGGCAAGACTCAGGCGATGAGGCCTGCTCTTCCGTCTGACCAATCAAATTTCGCTACGCTCCTTTCACCAGCTAGCAGAGAAGGGTGGTATTTCTTGGGCGAGAAACAGGCGATTTGAATTTAGCTCAGAGGCGTCATTTAGGCGTGAGGATCTTTTACATGCAAGTAAATCTACTAACATTGGCCCGCCGGCTTTACTTCCCACCGAAGGATTTTTTTCGCCCTTAAAAATCCACTACTTCGATCGGGTTTGAACCCGCCAGTCCAATACGCTAACCGTTACACCATCGCCGCACGTATCGCCGCAATATCGGAAGAGGATCACAGTAAGCAGAATCAGTGTATGCGCTCGAGAAGACGTTGAACGGTACTGACGCGTAACAGTCTGCAGGGTTTGGACAAAGCGGGACACATTGAAACACGCGCTCTTTTCAATTTAGTGGTGGCGTTCCCCCAAGGGGCTTGCAGGGTTTGTACCATGGAGAACACGTTGACCATGTGCTGTTTTCATTTTGTGATGGATTTCCTGAAAGTGCCGGCTGGGTTTGAACAAAGAGGTCACAGTGCATTAGCCCGTGATGGCCTTTTTCGGAAAGGAGTCAGGAGGATTTGGAAAAATAAATCAGTTGACAAACCCGTGATAGATACCTGGCGCGGTTATCCACTGTATACTCGGCATGTCACTAAATACGTTCCGCACCATTACGCATCAAGATTGAACAAATTATTTGAGAGGGAGAGCTAGTGGAAGAGAGCGAGAAAGAGAGAGCGAGAGAGCGAGCGAGAGAGAGAGAGCGAGAAAGAGAGAGAGAGCGAGAGAGAGCGAGAAAGAGAGCGAGAAAGAGAGCGAGAGAGAGCGCGAGAGAGAGCGCGCGCGAGAGAGAGCGCGAGAGAGAGAGCGAGAGAGGGCGAGAGAGAGAGCGAGAGAGAGCGAGAGAGAGCGAGAGAGGGCGAGAGAGAGGACGAGAGAGGGCGAGAGAGAGGGCGAGAGAGGGCGAGAGAGAGAGAGCGAAAGAGAGAGAGCAAGAGAGAGCGAGAGAGCGAGAGAGAGCGAGAGAGAGAGCGAGAGAGAGAGCGAGAGAGAGAGAGAGAGAGAGAGAGCGAGAGAGAGAGAGCGAGAGAGAGAGAGAGAGCGAGAGAGCGAGAGAGCGAGAGAGCGAGAGCGAGAGAGAGAGAGCGAGAGAGAGAGAGCGAGAGAGAGAGCGAGAGAGAGAGCGAGAGCGAGAGAGCGAGAGAGAGCAAGAGCGAGAGAGAGAGAGAGCATAGCAATGTCTAGTTCTAGTAAAATATAATGAGAACTCTTAACTCATACCTGCTGTCACCTCGGTGATCAAATTATTGTTAAGTGCCAGCGTTGTGAGTCGCGTGTTGTTGACGAAGGCACCTTGGATGGTTCTGATTCCAGCGGAGAGCAGTACTGCTTCCCTTAACATAGGTAGCCGTTCGAAGCTTCTTGGTCCCAGGTTCAAAGTGCTCCCGTATTGCATGTGCAGAAGTTCTAACTGGAAAATATTGCGGTTAATAATTAATGCGTGCGATGCGAAATGTAATAACAAAGTATATTAGTAGTTAAACGTGTTCATGCATGTTCATAATGATGCAATTCTTTTTATAATGCATTGCAATCTAAGGGACGTAATTAACTACTTAATTATAAACCAATGCTATGAAACCATAATTGTATCTATTTTAAGATTTTTTTGCTTCATTCGTGTAATTTGGGCATCAAAAATCCTGCTACGGTCGTGTCTCGAATCGTAAGACGGTGAGAGGCAGTGCAGAGACATCTTTGACGACCTGAGCCCACGCCTCCAGCAGTATTTTACAGCCACATCACATCTTACCGTAGGGTGATTCAGAACAGCCTGGCCTTCCGGTACAACGATGGGGTTGTTGTTGAGGAATAAAAATTGCAACTGTGAGGCAGGAAGCCAAGTATCAGGATGTATAGACGTCAAGCTGTTATTTTGCAGGTGAATTCTATATAGACCGTCCAGGCGAACTCCTGAAGGAGCCGGGTTGATTCTCTCAATTCGGTTATTTTCCAGAAATAACAGTTGCAGGTTTGGCGAGATGCCAAAACTTTCTACGTCGATCTCGACCAACTCGTTATTGGTCAAGTACAGCGGATAGATGAACGGAAATCCGCTGAAGGAGTTTTTGTAAAGCACGGAGATGTGGTTCCCAGCCAAATTGAGCGATTGAATTTTTGGCCAATACCCTTCAGGGGGCCGATAAAGGCCTCTGTTGGAGCACTGCATACTTGTACTGAACGGACAGAAACAGCTGTCAGTGCAAGCGCTGCTTGCCGCCGCCACTGTCAGGATTGTCCCAATCTACGAAAAGAAAAAAAACAGCTGTACAGGTATTATTTACACTTTCACGACGGTCTCTGGGTAGCTATTGGACCCAGCCTTCTGGCTGTTTTGGACTATATTTTGTATTTACTGAAAATTGAGCTTCAATGCTATACCAACATTGTTATACTAATATTAATATAAGTAACATTTCATGTTTACATTGATGTTTTATCAATAGGCAGGTTGTTATTGTCAGTTTTGGAATTCTACTTCAAAAGTAAATGTTTTTAAAAAATAAAATATTGCAGAGGCTCGTGTATACATGACGGTTGTAATTAAACTTTCCGTACAAAACACTTTATAAAAAGGAAGCGAATTATCGTTTAAGTTCCAAACTTGCTAGTGTTACTCTCCAGAGTCCGAAGTGCATAATTTCTTTGCGTCAAAGCGCTACTTTCAAATATGACCACTATTTGCCATGATTGGGCATAGTGCTGGATAGTCGCACATACCGGACAAGTCGCCGTGCGGTTGTTGACGAGTCAACATGGGTTTGGACAAACGGTGTAGGGCATTATTGGTGAACCTTTTGTGTCAAAACAACGGTAATGTTGCAACTGCACTTCGAGAATATCGCCGGCTGAAAGGATTACAGAAGGATCCCCTTTTTCGCCACCTGCTTTGCCCAAACAGTGCCCGCGCGTAGTCCGGAAAGTGTGAACATTCTTGTCACATCTTCAAAAATACATCTTGTGTTCTTTCACTTGTAATCAAGTTACCCGAAATCCTGGTTGTCCGTGTGGCTTGCTTGTAATCCTGACTAAATGTGGCCCTAACTCTATGTGTACTCCTGACTGCCTATAGCGCTGACTTTGCCTAGTGACCTTCTTAGCTTTGACACTGACTGTAGCTCAGAGTTTAACTACAGTTCTCTATCTGTATCTCTGACTCATTATTAAAACAGTGCCTATACCCCTTACTCATTACCGGAATGAGTGATAACTAATTGTTAAATCATTCAAGAATCAGAAATGTTTGTTAATAAAAGTTCAACGCTTGCACAATAGTCATCTCAGTAGCTACTATGGATTTGAACTATGTATGTCCACAGCGTTACTTCGGATCGTCAAAATCTCTTCAGTTTTTATACCCTGTTTTGTCTCGATTGTGGTGTTCAATATTTCCTTGCCTACTGGTAAAAACCTGAGCGTCTGACGCAAAGAGTTGTGTGTTAGAAATGTGGATTTTTAACGGTAGAATCATACCTGCAACAAAATCGACATCATCTTCCTTGCTTCTGGAATCGGACTGTAAAACATGATCCAATCTCGTTCTTTTTATTCAGTTGATTTTGAGTGATACTGCACAATTTTGAAAAAAATTCTACAAATATATCACCTGTTAAAACAATATAAAAGATAATTTATATTTTAAGTTTTCTTTATCTAAGAAGGTACACACCTGTGGTGCAAGAACAATTGACCCACATGTGGATGAATGGCATACAATATCAAGAGGTTTGAGGAAAATGTATTTCTACGTGGTGTCGGTAAGATTCTATTGCAAAAGAATCGACATCGAAAATTTGACTTGATTAAACTTGATCGACGTTAAGTAAACCACTGATATATCATACTAATTGCTCCTAAGAAAAAACTGGCATTGACGCTTACTATTCAAGAGCCATAAAAAGATAAAAAAATCTCGAAGATCATTGGAGTACAAAATATTTGTAGCCGAGAATAGAATATAGAATTACACATATTTATTTATTTATTTATTTAGTTAGTTAGTTAGTTATTGTCTCAGTACGGAGATATCCTTGTCGTCGAAAAATTGCATCACTTGTTCCAAGATAATTCTCTCGCAGCCGATTCTCAAGTTCAATGAGCCTTCGCCCCGTGTTTGAGTCAAGATGATCTCTTCTTCCCCTTTACCAATGTTTGAAAATTCGGTGGATTATTGTGGCAAGTAGTCGGTCAAGAAAGGTGACTGCTTTGACGAAATGTATTGTCATTGTAGCCAGCATAACTATGCACATCGTTGTGTTACATTGACAACTAATTTATTCACGTGTCTTATTAATATGAATTATGTAATACTGAGATAATTTTCATTTCTTTTTACAGGTAAGCGGTGTGAATGGCAGTATTCACTAGCGGATTAGTGCTAATGTTCGGTGAGTTGTTAAATATTAAAATTATCCTTTAAGTAGAACTCACTCTACACCATACCACAGAAGGGAGAAACGTTATCTTCATTTTTCTTTTAGCATCGCGCATATAAGAAGAATGCTTAGTTTGAAGTTGGTATGCGTAATGTTGTTCCTACTGGATAAGAAGTTACCCTCCGGTCCTATGCCAAATTGATAAAAGACGAAGAATATGGAAGTTCGAGGATTATAGCATACTTGAGGGGAATAGTACGCACATGCAACACGAAGTGCTCTACCATCTCGAATGCGATGCATTCTGGGGCCTCAGAAGCAGGTTGTCCGTCCACGTCACGAGCGAGTTTATGTTCAAAAATACAAGGGTTTGTGACATTATACGGGAATTAGATATTCGATATGATAGTTAACAGGTGAAGAGCACAACTAAGTTGCAAAGTGGGCTGTAAACCTTCCTGATCCCACATAAAACTCAGGAAACTAAAAATAGCTAAAACGTTGGGAGGACCACTGAAGGTAAACTTCTAAACACTAAAATAAATCTGGCTTGGATAGGTCATGTCATCAGAAATTATAGAATGTAATAATTAATAAATTAGATTTATTAATTCTTAAGAAATGTAAAAAGAATTACAGTACATGATGTTAAGCAATTGCATATGAGATAATAGAATGAATTATACAAACACATGTAATTAAGCAGTTACATTATAATAATTGTGTCAATTAAGTGTCCAGCGATTTTAAGTAATATAAACACACGAAATTAAACAGTTTCATAGTAAGTAATTGTGGCGACTGGTTTCATAGTAAGTAATAACTGGCGAGAGATGTGCACTAATACAACACACGAGGTTAAACAATTGCATTGTTAATAACTGAATTAGTTGACCGCCAGCTATTTGCAGTGATGCACAGACACATGAAATTAAGCTGTTTCATAATAAATAATTGTGCGTATTGACAAGGCAGCAATTTGCAGCAATACAAGCAAATTAAAGAATTTCATAGTGAGCCATTGTGCATTAATGCATCAGAATACTCGCATGTAAGACCCTTGTTGTCTACTCAGCGCAGACAGTGCGCCCAGCGCTTCGCACCGGGGTCCCTCCTTGACAGCCCTCAGCGCGTGCCAGACGTCGACCACGACGCCTCCGGAGCCAAGTGCTTCGAGTGTCTGTCTGTTTTGTTTTTTTAATTTTCCCCTCTCCAGTTGCCCTGGAGAGGTGCGAATTTTTTTTCCCTCGGGTTATATTACACTGTAGTCGATAAGGCTTCTGCAGTTTGGGAGGGCGTAATCTTAAATATACTGTCTGGTTTGAGGGATTTTAACTTTGGGACTAGAATATTAAAATTAGCTGTAAGACAAAGCCCCTCCTCTCGCTGCTTAAGCCGCACGGCAGCAGCCGAATGTACAAATCAAAATTAAATAAATACCCCCTTCTCCACAGGGTTACTGTGTAAGGGACAAAGAGAAGAAAAAAACAGTTTGAGGGCTCGTCCGCTCTGTATGCGAGCGAATATTGCCCGACGCTGATAGAAGGAAAATGTCGTCAGGACTTAACGTTTCTATAACCGCATTTCCTTCCAGCCAGCGGCCAAGAAAATGATGACATAAGGGAGGGCCGATGTTTACGGATTCGGGGGGGGGGCGGGTGACCCCCTGGCGACGTGCATGGATGCGATGGTGAAGCGGTTGGCGAATCGGACTGGTATACCGAAGTTGGCGGGTTCAAACCCGATCGAAGCCGTGGATTTTAAAGGGCGAAAAAATCCTTCGGAGGGGAAGTAAAGCCGGCTGTCCCATGTTAGTAGATTTACTTAAAAGATGTAAAAGATCCTCAAGCCTCAATGAGGCCTCTGAGCTAAATTCAAATCGCCTGTTTCTCGCCCAAGAAATACCTCCTTTCTCTCCTAGTTGGTGAAAGGAGCGTAGCGAAATTTGCGTGGACAGACGGAAGAGCGGGACTGATGGCCCGAGTCTCGCCACGTAAAATAAGACATTAAAAATATTCAATTCATGAAGCACGCTGACCACCCACGTCGGCGACGCGGCTGTCACTCGTCCATCGCGCATGCGCGCGGGCACGGGAACTGCTGAGCGTGCTGGCGGAGCTGTGGAAACCGGAAGTGGCGAGGAGGTGGGTGCGGGGCCGCCACTCGGCGCCGTGCAACCGGCCGGCCCGGCCGTGAAGGAATGCTGCGTCTCAATATTATTTGTGAATTCATTGAAAGATGCGCGTGTATTACGGCTAAGCTTACATGCATGCGTGGAATATGTGTGCTCCAGACGTTCTAAATTGTGTTCCGAACGGCGAGGCTTACAGCTACCGACTGCCACTGCCTCTGCCTCTGTGCATGCGCCTGCTCGAAATCGAAATGACAGCGGAGTCGGTGAAACAAATGTCGACGCCTTCCTACAACAACAACATTTAAGGCAAATATTTTTCTTCCGAATGAAACCTGTTCTTCAAAATCATATCTATAAATCTGGTCGTGTGAAGTTTCTTCAAAATGTGACTCGTTTTTGCCTAATTATGTGTGAAATTCAGGCAGTTTTAAAAACAATATCTCCCCCAAAACAACTATAAATTGTCTTTGGTCTTATTCGAGCCTAGTGAGAATGGTAGCGCGGGTCCTTTTTTCTTTGGACGCTGAGTTTTGTCTGAAAGTTACAACAGTTACAAATAGGGCGAGAAACGCTGTGCTGATGTAGTTCCAGTAGTTTTAATGTAACAAGATGGTAATACGATATCACGATTAGGCTGATATCACAAATAACAGATAATTGGTAAATAACCTCTCCTGTTTCCTTGGTTTATAAACTGCAATCGCGACAGTCCTTCGTTCAGTATTCGTATAATTACACCCTTATGAGTAATTATGTGAACAACGAAATAATATCTGCCTCTAAGGTCTAATGATAATTTTATAAAAATATATGAATGAAGTTGATTGAATCAAAGCCTCATAGGTTTCAGTTATTAATCAATATCCATGGAAGGTACGCTATATTTAATATATTGTGTATATTAGTTTTTTCTTATTTGGCAAATAAATATATTTCGTGTAAATTGTTCTGCCTTTTTAAATAACATGCTCACGGGTGTACTTTAACAACTATAAAAGAAAAGAACAACTTCAGGGAACATAATATTTATCCCAAAAATTGGAAAATACATATTTTTGATATGATTTGTTTATTGTACATGTTTGTTACATTTGCACAAGTTACATTTCTCTCCATTGTAAACGCCGCCAGTGCAATATCAGGGGCGCTCGCCTCATGTCAGGATGGCTTGAGCTGACCGCTCGTTCGCTCTCAGGTCATTTGACTGATACATCCTGGATTAATTATTTATTTGTCATGGATGATAATTCATAAAAAAATGGATCTTTCATTCTTTCAATGTGAGCGACTTATGAACCTCTTTATGCTCGCTCTATTATTTATTTTATAATAGTTAATTTGTGTTTAGTAATAAATTTTAAGGTAACATTTTCCTTGTAGTATGCAGTAACATGTTATACAGGTGTTCCACCAACCATGGGCGACCCCATAACTTCTAAACGATTCACAATAGCAAAGTGCAGTTTTCGTCCAATAATGCGTAATATGTGATATGTGTAATATGCGGGGCACGTTATAGTGTCGTATAAATATTGTTTGAAATATTTTGGTCTTCTCCTAATAATATTAGTTATTGATATTCTTCTGTTATTTTTTTGTGAAATTTAATCATCTTGATATTTTAAAAATAAAACTATGTAACTTGTCTCATCAGCAATAGATAGATCATAAAAGAGGAATACGAAGATGGATACAATGATAGATATGTTAGTATTTTCATAGTAATTTATATATAAAATTAGAGTTTCTAACGTGAATTTAAATTAAACAGGCAATATTTCCTCCAGCAGCCATAGAATCTGAGAAGGTGGCCTTCGTGGAGGCGAGACAGTTGTGGGGAAATTTTGTATGTTTAATTTACCATCACATGTCTGATTGTCTAATGTTAAATTATACAAATACTATCTAAATACTATCGTATAAAACATCATTGTATTCCTCTTTTTATGATCTACCCTTTTTTAAAAGATCGCTTTTCACCATATTTGGCCATATAGTCACGACTGTGAGTTTTAAACTGTAAGGGAAACTATACGGAGAACACATAAGGACAACAGAAACGTCCATATCCGAGGCGGGTTCGAACTCGCAACCCTTCAAACTTAGCGACCGCGGCTATCCAGGCCAGCGTTAAGGAAATTCATTGCTGGTGGAAAATATATATTGAGTTCTATTTAAAAAGTCAAGAATGATTAAATTTCTCACTACAGCATAGTACTTGTCCCGTGATTCCGCATTGTGGAGCGAAAACCGCACTTCGCTATCGAGAACCGTTTAGAAGGTACGTGGGTGGTCCGTAGTTGGCGGCACACTGTACACATTTTTTTTAAAAAAAACTGACTCAAGCAACTATCTTCGTCAAAAGTTTCGACCGTTTGGTGAAAGCGCAAGTGGAGTCTCCGCACGACGCGTTGAAATGAATGTTTCTGAGTTGCGCCCACCAGTAGAGGGCCTCATAACCGCAGCTGCAGGCCAGGGGCGTGTCCCTTATCATGAGGGTTCCTCCAGGAACCATTGCCTTGTCCAGCGCCGCCACGTCCAGGCGCCGCAGCGGGTTGTCGTCGAGGTACAAGCTCGTCAAGGTATTGCTCGGGGCGAAGCAACCTGCACGAATGAACGGGGATGAAGTCAATATGCAGAAACAATGTACGAATGCGCTCGAGGTAGCATTGTATGTTCGCAATACAGATTTCTGGGTTTGTACAATGGAGGACACAAACACGCGCTGTGTGTGCGGTTTTGTTGTTGTTGCGGTATTTTTTTTTTTTATGGAATTATCCGAAGGAGCCTGCAGGGTTTGAGCAAGGAGGTCTCATTGAACACGCACTCTTTGCACTGTTGTGACGGCATTGCACGAAGAATGCTGCAGGGTTTGAACAAAGGAGAACCCATTGAACATTCGCTGTAGTAAATTTAGTGATAGCGTTGCCTCCAAAGAACCTGTTCGGTTTGAACAACGAGAACAGACTGCACTAGCCCGTGATGGCTTTGCCATTGAAGGAACTCTTTGAAAAGGACTCTTGGGCATCGCAAGGAGTGAGTACTGTGAGTTTTAAGGACACATCGATACCCGAGGCGGAATACGAACTCGCGACCAGATAAAGTTTATGACTACCATAAATCATACCTGCAGTCACTTCGGTGATCAGGTTATTGCTGAGTACCACAGTTATTATATTCGCGTTGTTGACGAAAGCACCTTGGATTGTTGTGATTCCAGAAGAGAACAGTATTGCATGTTTCAACATAGGAATCTGTTGGAAGCTTCTTACGCCCAGTTTCAAAGATGTGCCGTAGTATACTTCCACAAGTTTTAACTGGAAAAGATTTCGTTAAATAATTAATGCATATCTTATGAAACGAAATAACAAAATACGTTAGGAATTAAACATCTTCATACATTTTTATGATAATGTAATTTATTTTATACTTCATCGCAATGTAAGTGTTTTAAATAATTAATTATATACCACTGCTACGAACCATAAAATGTTTATCTATTTTAAATTTTGTTTTGCGCAATTCATATAATGTGAGTGTTGTAATTCTGACACACCGTCGCGACTTGAATTGTTGGATCTCCCGATCAGAGGTACTGCAGTGACATCAGTTGACACCTTGAGCCAACACAGCCGGCGGCCGTTTACAGCAGATGGTATCTTACCGTTGGGTGATTCACAACAGCCTGGCCTTCCGGTACAACGATGGGGTTGTAGCCAAGGAATAACCATTCCAACTGTGGGAAAGGTTGCCAAGTCTCCGGATCTATAGATCTCAAACTATTATTTTTTAGGTCAACTGAATTTAGTTTGTCCTGGAGAATCCGTCCTGCTGGAGCTGGGATGATTCTCTCGATGCGGTTATTTTGGAGAAATATCTCGCGCAGGTTTGGCATCGTGCCCAAACTTTCCACATCAAACTCGACCAACTCGTTATTGCTGAGGTATAGCGAATAAATGCCCGGAAACCCACTGAATGAATTTTTATAAAGCACGGAGATATGGTTCCCAGACAAGTTGAGTGATACAGCGTTCGGCCAATAGCCTTCAGGGGGCCGATAAAGACCTCTATTGGAGCAGTCCATAACTGCACTGGACGTACAGAAACAGCTGTCCGTGCAAGCGCTGCTTGCTGCCACCAATGTCAGGATTGTCCCAATCTACGAAGAGAAACAATGCTTTTTATAGGTATTTCTAACATACTTGTCAGAAATTGAAAAATGTTCATTATTATGTAATACGCACGTATTATCATTTGTTACTTCACATGTAAACACATTTCTTAAACCATGGCTACTTCCGATTGTCAAAATAAACTTCTGCTTTTATCTTTAGTTTCGTGTTAGAAAGAGGAATTTTGAACAGTAGAAACATACCTGCAGCAAAAGCGACTTCATCTTCCTTGCGTCTGAAATCGGACTGTAAAAAATTATCAAATCTCGTTCTTTTTATCAAGCTGATATTGAATGATATTGCATTGTTTTGAAAAAAGATAAAAATAGGTCAAGTGTTAAAACATTATAAAAGATAATTTATAAGTGAGGTTTTCTTAATGAAAGAGAGCAATCTCCTGCGATTGGCCAACGATTGAGCCACACATTGAAAAGGATTGACCAACAAATGGCTGACTGACAAACAATTTCAAGTGGTTTGACGAAAGAGTATATCTACATCCCGTTGGAAAGATTACATTTCAAACGAAACATCAAAATTTTGCGAAGTAAACACCTGATGTATCCTATTGATTGATCTAAGAGACATCAACAGTGGCAATAATGTCTCTTCAGAGCCATAAAAATAGAAAAATTGCTCGGAAATAATTCGAGTACTAAATATTTGTAGCCGAAATGGAATGTGCAATTCTACATACTGTAACAATCGTGTGTATTAAGAGGTTAGATTCATTTTATACTAATTAATGAATGTTTTTCAAATTCGTTATCTTCTCTATTTGAACATTATCATTTAAATGTACACAGTAAAGGCGAATAAGAATATAAAGACTGCCCCTACGTTTTATTTTCACTTTGTCGTGTACGTACTGTACGGTATATTCGTAACATGAGTAATATACGTAACATAAAACATTTAATGGAAATACACGTTTTTGCGTCCTCTTGATACCGAAAAATTGGTATATTTTATAAACACTTTGTCAACAATACTAATACCTAAATCACTGGTAGTTTTTTTGCTAGAATAAATATCCCCTGATCGATCCGCTGGCTCTAACGTTTTGAAAAGAGTTCTTTGAATTTTGGAGATACTTTCTATGAAGCTCTTGGAACATTTTCAAATTTTATTAAAAATGCCCCATTTTTTTCTTTAAACCTCTGCCAACAATAGTGTAAAATTCACTTCTAAGGATAGCGCAGGTCCGATTAGCACTGTTAAGTGCTAAGTATAATAATAAAGACTTAGTATTATTATTATTATTATTATTATTATTATTTCATATTTACTAGCATAACACAACCTTTTTTAAGGGCTTTGATTACACTTGCATCTAGTGTGTCCATTGCTTAGCTCAAACCAACATATGTTTGTATGAACTCAGTTGACAAAAGTCATGAGATACCTTCTAAAATCGTGGAGGTTATCATTTTGCCTGGTGACGTACAGCATCTCCACATGGCATGTCCTTAACAACAAAGTTGTTGGAAGTCCCCTGTACAAATAGAGACAACCTGTTTGCTTAGGCTTCCGCGGCCGGAGTTTGTGTTGTCTAGGCTATCCGGGACGAGCCGCGTCACTGACATGGTGGCTAACGTTTCGGCCAGCGTATTGTGCCCTTCTTCAGAGCGTACTGTTGAGAGCAATACACTCTGAAGAAGATCACAATACGCTGATCGAAACGATAGCCACGATGTCAGTGACGCGGCTTCTCCCAGAGAGCCTAGACAACATTGAGACAACCTTCCTCCTCAGCAGAGGTCTTCAACCTTTTATACTTTGGGAACCCATCGAGCTCCTGGATTTTTTTAAGGAACCTCATGTTTAGTAAAAAGCAAATACAATAGTTTTTCAAAGTTTTGTTGTACTGAAAGCTGCAAAATTATTGTTGTATGTTTATTCAATCTTAATACGAACATCTTATTAGGGAATGAATACTGAGTTCGAGGACCAGGTTTTATTTTATTTATTTTTTAAAATAAATTTTATGAATAATTAACAAAAGGGGCAAATATTCAAATCATAACAAATTAATAAAAACAATTTTATACCAAATTTGTGTTAATATTGTTCTTCTTACTTAAATATTACACTAATAGTTTTAATAAAAAAGACCACTACTCCGTTCCCTCACGATAATTTCTTGAATATATTATTTCCATTTTGCGTATGGTTTGACTAAGCAAAAGCTGATCACTGGGGGAATCCCTGTCAATGTTCGAGGT
Organism: Gryllus bimaculatus; assembly: GCA_017312745.1. NCBI lineage: Eukaryota > Metazoa > Arthropoda > Insecta > Orthoptera > Gryllidae > Gryllus > Gryllus bimaculatus. Next base: position 964,588 of record BOPP01000163.1, read on the forward strand.
AACCCTATAGTTGTGCGAAACCCAGGTTGAAGATAACTACTCTATAGCCAAATGCGAAAGTGTATTCGGTGTAGGAATTTTGCACGAAATGACCTCCCGATTACGTTCAATAAATGTTCTATGGAATTCATATTGGGCGATCTGTGTGACTACATTTTTCGCTGGATGCAGTATCCCAACAAACTTGCCATGGATCTCGCTCTAACTTTCCTTTTTCTTGCATGTCCTTTCCGCACTCATTGCTTACGTACACTTACACTCACATGCCCCTCACTATCACACCTGCCAGGTCGGGAGCTGAGAGCTTGTCCCGTAATTGTCGGTGCCCCATTGGTGGGGAAACCTGGTCGGGGAAAACCCCGCAAGCTGAATTGCAGATTGGCGCCGGATTTCGCTCTCTAGCGGAGAAAGATCGCCAACTCCCGTAATAAAACATGCACTGCACTTACGGGACTACGATCTACCTAATTTCAGCAAATAAAAAAGAAATAGATGTTAGTGCTTTAGCGTTCAGCTCGCAGATTTCAACATCTGAAACTGCGTCAATTTGCGCACAGTTGTTTGGGAATGTTTTCTTTCACTGTCACAAGTTTTGAACGTCTCTGTTGTCTGGATTTTTCAAAGTAAGAACCACACGATGTATCACAGGCAATACTACGAGTGCTTTAGAAATTGTTGATTCATACGTCTCACGAAATGTAGGAAATTTATCTGATAATTTCCAAAGCACGAGTGTATCATAGGCAATTGCCATGAGTGCTTTGGAAATTGTTGATACATCCGTCTCACGAAGCGAGTAGAAAATTTGTCTGATAATTTCCAAAGCACGAGTGGTATTTTAGGACTATTCCGCGTACGACCTAATAGGAATATTCCGCGTACGAAATTGGGTCCAACAGTGAGCCAAAATGCGTCAAGTATTGAAAATAACTGAAAGCATATTAAAATCAAAGAATTTATGTTAGAGAACATACGCGGTTTATTGCACATCGTCACAGTGATCGATACGTACCGCCTCCTAATTAAGATGAGTCGCAGCTTATTGCCCAGTAGGGAAGAGTGGTAAGAAAAAGCGATTACAAAAACTATTTTTAATGTCTCACCGCCCTGATAGGAGCATTTTATTTGTATGGGTAATCAGTAGTAATTTCACAAATTGAAAATTTTCTATAATTTACACGTCATACAAACAGGAAAATAAATTACCTTATTTTCCCGTTCATTTACAGCAAACTGATATTCTATGCCAGAAACGGTTCGAATGTGTTCAATGTAGGTGTCGTTGCCTGTATATTTAAAATGTATACACATATTGAAATCTGCGCAAATCATACGCATGCAAGATTTTAACACGTTCTAACGGCTTAAAGGATTACAACAAGCAGTCTTATGATTGTACAACTGAATAATCTACTTTTGGCTAATGTTCTGTAACCCAACAACTTTCAGATACATATGATTTTCGTTCTAAATCAAAAGGGCAGCATTCCATCAATGCTGAAGCCCTGTCATTACAGGACGCTGACATTTCGACTTCCAGGTCCAACAAGCAGTCTTATAATTGTACAACTGAATAATCTACTTTCGGCTAATGTTCTTTATTTCAACAAATTTCAGATNAACATGATTTTCTTTCTAAATCAAAACGGGCAATATTCCATCAACGCTGGAGCCCTGTCTTTACAGGACGCCGACACTTCGACTTCCAAGTCTATCGCCCAGTTGTGGATATCGTCGTAACCGCAGGCGCACGCCAGCGGAGTGTCCGAAATCTGCAGGAACCCTCCTCTTCGCATTGCCAACTCCACCGCCTCCAGCTCCAGCCAATGCAAGGGGTTGGCGTCCAGCGACAGGTAGCTCAGTTTCCCTCCGGCGGCAAAGGTACCTGCGGGAAACGAGTTGTCAACTCAGAGGAGGAGATTCCGAAATTATCTTCAAAGCTGCCTCGCTGAATGAAACAGCATGTCCGGTCACTGTCAAATGGAATGTGTTAATCTAGGGTGAATCCAAGAGGGAGCTCGGGAAATCGCGAACTAAGGTATTGGTGAACTATTGAGGGGGGAAAAATCCTTCGTACGCCTTCATTCGAAAGGGAAGTAAAGCCTTCTTCCCGTGTTGTAGATTTTTTGTGCGAAAAAGATTCCTCGCGCCTAAAAGAAACCTATGAGCTAAATTCAAAACGTGAGTTTCTTTTTCCGAATGATTCTTTCTTCGCTAAAGGTGGCTCAGAGCATCAACTGATGTCACTCAAGTGCCTCTGACCTGGAGTCCTAGGGTTCTAGCCCCGACGGAGGCAGGGTTTTCAAAACTAGCTAGGTCGAATTCAATCGCAGTCGGGAGGGGAATTCAAGCAACCAGCTCTAACAAACGGGCCAAGGACCGCGTGCGATTTTTCCTTCCATTCCCTGTCCTATCTCATCCCTTGCTTACTAACACATTCACTTCCAAACACGTACACTTATATGCAATACACTACCACACATTCTGGATGAACGGCCGGGAGTGTAGAACTTGCCCCGGCTGGACCGGTGCCCGATGGTGGGAGATACCTGGTTGGGGAAATACCGCTAGCCGAGGTGTAGGTCGGCGCAAGATTTCGCCATCCAGTGGACGAATGTCACGGCCACCTCCCCAGAAAAATCATGCATGGGACTAAAGACCTTAGCTGTTAACGCCCCCAAATCCACTAATCAATCAATCAATCAATTAAAACTACTAGAGGTGAAAGGTGCATAGCAAATTTTGCTTGGGGTCAGAGAGAAGAGCGCACTTTATGGCCTGGATTTTGCCACGTAAATTAAGGCGCGCACCGAACGGTACTACCTATTGCCACTTCCTCCACGGCGCAACCTGTCAGCTCCAAGAAGGTGAGCTGACGATTCATCTCGAAAGCACCGGTGATGTTGTCGACTCCTGACTCGGTGAGGACGAGAGAAATCAGACTGGGCAGATGCTGGAAAGTCTCTGGCGACGTACCGCTCATCTTTGTCCTCAAGAAGGACACGTGCTGCAGCTGCCGGCAATCCATTAACATAAAAATATTAGTAACAAATAACTTGATTACTATAGATTCAGAAAGGTTGATGTAGTACCCCTGAACAAAGATCTAACTCAGTGTCACTGTTATCCAAAACCACTTAATAGTTCATAATGTTATGGTAAACTGAATGAGAGAAATCGAAGAACATGAGAAGAAATGAAAATATCAAATATCGTTCAATTCTAAAAATGATAGCACATGCCGGAAGAAGAAAATAGAAACAGCTAAATATATAAGAACAGTATGATTGCCACTAAAATACGAGAATATTAATAATTTATTATTAATATTTTTTTTCATCTCGACTTTTTGAGGTTCTCTTCCTCCCTGGAGGAGTCGTTTTAATCTAAAATATGTGATAGTTTATAATTCTTAACATCTTTGATTTGCTTTAAAACAATCTATCAGCAACACATATGAAAAAGGATTTAATTATTGCTAATATTACACAAAACACGCTGGTGTATTTCGTACTGCATGTCTCATGCTATATTAAATTCGTTCGTATTAAAAATATTAAAATCTGCAAAGTATTATATTTTCATGTTCTCGGAGGCATACATTTGTATTATTTAAACTACCAAAAAATGTATCTATTTTTTTAGCATTTTTAGAAAGAGTGGGAAGTTTGTTAAATTCTACCTTAAAAATAATGATCATTTTCTTGTGAATTGGTGTTTTTTAGAAAGATATGTGTAATTCAACGAGTTAGAATATACTACATAGAGTGGCTGAAACGCCTCCATCTTTAAAACAAACTCAAGCCATGTTTTTTGCAGTCAAAGCAGCTCCCTCTGGTAAACAGTATTCTAGCATTACGTTTGGTGCTGGTTACGGACGGTTACACGCTGGTTACACCGCCACTCGTATATTTGACTTCAAAGAAACATAGAGGTCACTAGTTCGACGAATCTCCACCAATAGCGCTGAAACTGTAGGGACAGCCACTCTATGTAGAACGTATATTCGTGTTCGTTGGTTTAAGTAAACTTACTTTTGGATGGATCAACACAGGGCCATTTTGCAGAACGAAAAACCGGTTGTCTGTGAAGTACAAGCTCTGCAGATTCGGCGTCACCGTAGCGAGAAGATTCGGGTCCAACTCGGAGAGCTTGTTATTGCTGAGGTCCAGTTGTTGCAAGATTGGCAACCGCACATCAGACGTAGGTTGCTCTATGCTCGTCAAGCCGTTGCCCCACAAGCTGAGATACCTCAAGTTGTCCAGAAGCGCGAAATGCGCAAAGTCCAATGTGTCTATGTTGTTGCCGGAGAGATAGAGGACGAAAACGTTGCGATACCCTACGAAGGACGAGTTGTGGAGGACGGTGATGTGGTTGTTCGTGAGGTCCAATATTCTCACGAACGGCCAGCTGCCCTGCGGAGGCTGCGGGAGTTCCAAGGAGTTGCAGTCAGCCGTTTGGGTGTCGCACTTGCATTGAAAAGGGCACCGATATATGGCCCCTGCCTGCGCCCACAGAAGCACCGCCAGCTGTGGACGAAAACGTAGTCGGGTGTGAACGCCAGGGGCGCTGTCAGGTATACTAGGGGATGGTTCACACGCGGGTATCGAATTGAAACAATACATTTTACTTTGTGATCAAAGACGACACTGGACAGGGACACTGGACAGGCGACACTGGACAGCGACACTGGACAGGGACACTGGCAGATGACACTGCGGCAAGACGACACTGGAACAGCACGACACTGACAGGAACGACACTGGACAGACGAACGCATGGACAGACGACGCTGGAACAGACGACGCTGGACAGGTGACGCTGACAGGGACGCATGGATAGCGACGCTGGACAGGCGACGCTGGACGACAAAGCTGGACAGACGACGCTGGACAGAACGACCGCTGGACAGACGACGCTGAAGGACGAGCTGGACAGACGGACTCTTGGACAGACGACGCTGAAGTCGACGCTGGACAGGCCGACGCTGGGACAGACGAGCTGGACGACCGACGCTGGACAGACGACGCTGACAGACGACTGGACAGACGACACTGGACAGGCGCACTGCGAAGACGAATGGACAGACGGCACACTGACCAGACGACACATGGACAAGACGACACTGGACAGACGACACTGGGGACAGACGAAACTGGACAGACGACACTGGACAGACGACACTGGAGACGAACCTGACGACACTGGACAGACGACACTGGACCAGACGACTGGACTGAAGGGGGTCTGAAACCGTAATGCGATATTTAGGTTAGAGCGTGGATTTGGGAAGTTTCAGATTGAGGAATATGAAATGTAATTGACAGAGTAGGAGTATATAGTACGCTGAGATATATTACCCCTAGGGTGCTCTCTCGAAGGTGTAGCCTTCATTTCTTAGTCCTCTTTTCCGAACTGCCTTTTTCTACTCCTCATGTAAGTCTAGGTCTTCCTCTTCTCCATTGGGTAGCTGGTTGCCATTTCCACAATATTTCCGGTCAACATTCTTCATTCATTTTTTGCATGTACCCATGCCATTTTGATCTTTTCAATTATATTAAAACTTACTACCTACTTCTTTAATTTCTTAGTGCTTTACTTTATCCATTAAAGTCAGTTCGCAACCTTGGCGCCAGAAGTCCATTTCCATCGCTGTCAATTTCTTTCGCTCTTTTTTGTTACTTCCAATTCCTCAGACCCGTAAAGGGCAATGTTCTCTATAATAGTCTTATACAGTATTTTTCACTCTTTCTTAATTGATCTTTACATATCAGCGAATATAATTGTCTTATAGCCACTGTGCCTTTTGCAATTTTGTTTCTAACATCTTTCGTACTGCCTCCATTTGCATTTATTTCTGTACCGAGTTATGTGAATTTTTGACAGGCTTTTACTTTCGAACCATCATCCATACCTTTAGCACTTAATTTACGTAACATATTTAGTGTGTCATCTTCATCGAACACCATCTGATCCTCTACAAAATGATTGATGAATGACATAGAGCCAACAATTTTAATACCCATATTACTTCTTCATCCATCTTCACAGTGCTTCATACAAATAAATTTTAAACAAACACACTCTGTAAATACAGTACCCCTGTCGTAAACCTTTATTAACTGGAAATGGTGCTGAAACGTTTTTCCTTACTTTTATTTGGCTCATATTATCACTGTATTTACATTTTGTCTCGCCATCCATATCCTAGATAGGCCTTACGCAGATCTATAAACGCAAGGTGAATCTCTATGTTATGGGTCTGTGCTATGGGTTATTTGTCTTTTACCTGTCTAATACTACCCTAAAATAATACCACCCAAAATCGCTCTGTTCCTTGACAACAATGAGAAATCTTTCCAGTTGGGATTTTAATATTTTTCCATACATTCGACCAATTTTGCTAAGGACTGATATACCTTTATAGTTTGTACACTGTTTCCTATCTCCTTTCTTGTGTATGTTAGAAATGTATACTGTTCTGAAGTCCATTAAACATCAATTTATCAGTTGGGTAAGAAGAGTCAATACTAAACTGGGGCCATGCTTTAGAACTTCAGGGCTTAACAATTCCGGACCGGCTGTTTTTCCATTTTTGAATCTCTGTATTGTTTTTCCAGTTTCCCTCACTGTAATATATTCCATATCATCCGGTTCCTCGAGCTCTATGTTGTACGAGTTACTAATTGCGAGCCTCTTTTCTTTCAAAATTTCTTCGTAATATATTTTAAATTCATCTGTCCTTGTAGGTTGTAGTGCTGAATTTTGCTTTTCATTTTGTCTGAGATCCTTTATTATTTGGCCATGCGTTCTTTGATCTGGCGTTGCCTATTCTCTGCTCTACATCTTCACATCCTCTTTCCCATGGTTCATGTTTTGCTTTTCATACTTCCTGTGACTCTACCGTTTTCTATCTTAGAGACTATACTGATTATCAACAAGAAAAATAATGTTTACTTTATCAAAACAATAATATATATATGAATTAGTTTACATTTGTATTGTATATTTTTCGTAAAAGACTAAATATGTTTGTAACAAATAATGTACTTCAGCTTTCAGGTCACTGACCCCCATCTCGATCAGCTTTTGTCCAGTTTCCCTGATCCATTGAGCAAATGCTCAAATGGCCCCTTGTTTTGCTTCTGGACGTCAATGAAGCTTCACTATGCGCACGTTTTGTTGAACTCTACTTTTGCTTGTAATGGTAAGAGTAGAGGTAAGGGCGAGTTTCCTATTTTATTAGCAATGCTTGCACATTCGTGTACACGATCAAATACGTTTCTATAACTAAGAAACGTAAATGAACTATTTTCATATATTCGCTGATCTTCGATTTTTAAAATTGTATTTTTATTTATTTAATATTATTTTATTTATTTATTTATTTATTTATTTTATTATATTATTTATTTATTTATTATTTATTTATTTATTTATTTTATTTATTGTAATTTTAAAAATTTTATTTATTTATTTTTATTTACTTTATTTATTTATTATTTATTTATGTATTTATTTTATTTATTTATTTATTTATTTATTTATTTATTTATTTATTTATTTATTTATTTTATTTTTTTTATGTTAAACGTTTACTCACTTTCAACTATAATACTTCTTTCAAAAGAGTTCTTTACAGCACTTCTTAATTAACAGTATCGAAAGTCGAATCTAAAGAAAATATTAAATTAGTGGTTAATGCGTTATTATGTAGAACCCTTTCCCTTAGGTAACCTTTTCAAATAATAATATTCAATGTTTGTTTGTTCTAGTTTATTGAATAATGATATATGTAATTGTACGCGTCGTGTGAAAGACATTTGCATATCGAACAAAAACATCAAATATGGCCTTTTTTTAAACTTTCATAAGGGTTGCTCTATACATGGAAGGTGTAACATCACTGATGAACTGTAACTCGCTTACCTGCAATGTGACTCGACTTATCACCTGAGACACTGGAACTCAACTATAAGTTTTTATCTGTGAATTCTCGGAATGAAGTCCAGATACAGAGTCGTATCGTATATTTTTGCCTGATCGTAAACACCTTTAATTTTCTGATTCAAATGATGGAAGATAAGTTTGATAAGATTTGTGAGGATGTAATATGAGAAGATTGCAATGTATTGAATTTTGAGCATAGAAGCTCCGTGTTAGCTTTAGAGAATAATTTTCTTATTCGTATAAATCATTCTTGAAACCTTAATAAAACTTTCTTGCATACAACTCAGCATGCCGGTAGCTAATTCGACATCGACTTATCCAACGCTTTTAGTGTAAAAAGTGTGTGGAAATATATGTCACTAGCATTCTGAATTTGTCGCACAGACCGTGATTTCAATACGATAAACACTCATTCCATGTTTTTAGGCATCATTGGGCATTGAGCGTATGTATCATATTTTGTCTTGTCACGTGGCATCAATTTTTTTCATGCCATTTTATCTTTTTAGTCTTTTAAGCGGTTTGTGCGTTAGTAACCGGGCTCCCGACGGTCGCACAACCCAGTAATCCGTGGGTGTCTCGACTCTTTTAAATTCCTTTAGTGCAAACAAGAATAATAAGCATTCAGGCTAGAGGCGCCGGCGCGCCGCGCGGGCGTATTATACCAGTAGTGTGGTGTAGTATACGTTGCTAACTGACATCTTGTCAATGCGGAGTTTCTATTAAGAGCTCGCACGAGGGAATCGCCTCATCTGGCTTGGACGTTGAAGGAGGAAGGAAGGCGGTTTCAAAACATTGAGCTGGCTTCGAGAGGAAGCCATCGGTAGAAAAAAAATATATTTTTATTTCGTGTAAGAAAGTACTAGGTAATCAGTGGAAATAATGGACTAGGGCCTGTATTACACTTTTGGTTATTAACTGCCAGTTAACCTAACTCACCGGTTACAGTACTCGGGCTTAAAAAATGACTTCGTGTATTACGAGTGTGAGGTATGGAAGTTAGCTAACTTATTCACTTTAACGTTTACGTCTGTGTTGGTTGGCCAATACTTTCTAGTACTTGGCACAACGTATTAATAGAGTGCAGCATAATGTTTTCGGATATTCAACTTTTCGGGCTGTAAGAGTGGAGACTTTGTTTTGCGTTTCCGGTTGTTTTGGGCTTGGCGACGTCAGTCCATAATGTTTGTAGCGCATTATTGCGCTTTAAGTGTCCTTTGCGAAATGGAGTAATTCCGGGCGAAATGTCGAGTCTGAGAAGAAGCGTTCCGCCAATTTTAGCGGGAGGATCTTCACACTGGTTCAATCTAGTTGACTCACGCTTTCGTTGAAATTTGTGGGAGTGGCAACAAAGTCCATATGCAACCACGAATAGGGAAAAGGTAATTTAAAAAATACTATTCTGTTCATATCAAATTCACAATTCAACTACACTTCTGAATATCTTTTATAGCTTTAATATTTATCTGTTTCAACTATGTCATTAATTTATTGATTTAAATTGTTTTCAAATTTTGCAGGACGCAAGCATGGGAGAAAAATTGCTGTGAACTTTCAACGCAGGCCATGCTTTCTCTGTGTACTGCAAGCAATTGAAGAGAAAAGTACGAGAACGTAAAAAAAAGAAGCAAAGAAAATGGTTAGGCAGAAGAGAGGGCAAGAAATCCTTGAGTACCGGAGGGGGCCAGAAACCAGCATTCCAAAGGATCATATTTTGAAAAAAGTTGCTGGGATTATGGGTGTAAGCTGGCTGCCAGGAATGCCATCGACACATGATGAATGATGACATAAGTGCAATGTTTGGAAGAAGAAGAGTAGCAGCAGCAGAGAGAAGGAGCAAGATGAAGTAAACATAAGTAAGCGAGACAACTGACTTTTCCTATTCTCATGTTACATATTAATGAATTGGAACCTTTGGCAGGCAGAATAGTGAAAGTGAAGTGCAGGAATGGTCAAAATAAGCACCTGCTATGCTGAAGCGAAAGAAAGAAAATTCGAATTTTTAATTGTGAACCCGGAGTGCGTCAAGACGAAGACCCCAGATGTGCGACACACAACAATAAGTCCTTCTGCGAGTGGGCAGAAGTTGCACTCTGGGCTTCTGCTAGGACTGAAGTGGCCTTTCTGCAGAAGCAATTGCTGCAGAAAGAATTTTGAAGCTAAGCAGGAGCGAGAGAAAGAGCTTCATTCAATTAATATCGAAGATAAAAGAAGAAGACTTCGGTTAATAAGAGCAAGAGAAAACTTGTGGAAATGGATGTGGAAGCAAAGGAGAGGCAACAAAATAATGTTTAAAAATTTGTAAACTTTATTTTTTAAATATAATTTAAACTATAAATGAATGTTTAACATAATTTCTGTGAATTCTATCTCTGAAGAACCTCACAAATGTTCCCGAACTGCTTCCTTTGGTGGCACTCTTCTAAATTTATGGCAGGAGTTATCTGCCCTTCTTGAAACTGCCAATCGCAATTGTTCCTTGATCCATTCCTGGAACAGGTGGAGGATCTGCTTCCTTCTCTCAATGGCAATATTGTGCATTACAGCACATGCCACAAAATAATAGGCTGCACTAGTGATATGTCTTGCCTTTATTCCCAGTGCCAAAATAGGGAATCTTGCTTTCCAAACACCGTATAATCTTTTCCACTGGTATTTGCGTGTTCTAATGTGTGATTCATTAATACAAATTTTCCTCTGGTAAAATGAAGGTTCCGAAGAGGTGTCAATAATGTTGGTCCTATAGGATACCTGCATCGCCAAGCAGCACCCATTCAAAAACTCCCTCTCTCCACCCGAGCTTAATTACAGAGTTTCTGTATATTGTGGCATCGTGGCTTGATCCAGGCCACCGTGCAACTATAGTTTTGAATGCGCAAGTCTTGTTTGCAATGGTTTGCACAATGAAGCTGAAGTAGCCTTTCCTATTTTCGAAAAACTTCAGCGTTGTCTCCACCGGGTGAAACAATGCGTACATGAGTGCAATCAATGGCACCTACCTCTCGAAAAGCAGCCACTTCAAAGAACTTTCTTTGAAATGTTTACTGTTTCTTCTCTGCTTCTCGCGATGTAAATAAATTTTCCTCCTTAGAGATGCAAGGGCGCATGAGAGACTTTTGTAATTATCTCCCTGCAAGTAGTTTTATGCACTCCTGAGAAGTCACCAACTGCAGTAGAGTGCCGGCAGTTGCATAAAATCTCAGGGTGAGCAGTAATTGATTCATAGGAGACAAAGAGCAATTTTCTGAAACAAAACAATAGAGTTCTTAATAGTGTGAATGTTTCTGAAATCTGTATATAAATCAAAATATTTTAAATTCTTAACCCAAAATTATCTACTTTCAATGTCCACTTAATGAAAAGATTTTTAAGGTATTTTCATATTATTTTAAATATAAATTTTTATGTATCTTTATAAATTGAAAACAAGCCTAAATGAAATGAGAAATAAAATATTGCTTATAATACTTCACAAAACGCTAGTATTTTATGGAAAGTATGTTAAAAATTGTGTTATGTGTAAGATGTAAAAAAGTAGTACTTAAAAATGTGAATTGGATCTAAAAAAAATTAAATTAATTGAATTTTATTGGCATGAGTGATATTTTCATTTAATTTCTAATTTACTTTAGAAATGTTTAATGCTTATTTCTTAACGAATGTATAGCAATAATACACAAAAATTATTCATTACATTAAAGTGTAAACTTCTGAATTTATTGGATGCACGAAAACTTGTTACAATAGGAATGGGAAAGTCTCCAAAGAAAAATATGTAAATTTTCTTGAAACACACTATTTACCCTGTTTTTAACTTAAACCAGGTTGGAATCACATATAATCACATTAATATTTAATTTACATAAATATCATTTAAATTTCAATGTGGTTAAAAGTTAACCACAATTTTCTAAAGAATATTATTTAATTTCAGTAATATCCACAAAGATTTAAAGACAATCAAATAAGGTTTGGCATTATTATCTCACATCATCGATATTGAAATGACGACTGAATAAATAATATACGCGAACCTCATGTTGACAGTCTTCTTAATTATTTTGTGTAAACCACTAAAATTAAGTAATAATTGGTAAGTAATCATTTAAATAATAATAAAAAAATTGGTATAGCAGTTT
>BOPP01000163.1:976701-989429 GCA_017312745.1 Gryllus bimaculatus
AGCAGAGAGATGTACGAGAACGTAAAAAAAAGAAGCAAAGAAAATGGTTTTAAAGGCCCAGAAAAGAGAAGGGCAAGGAAAATTCCTTGAGTACCGGAGGGGGGCAGAAAAACCACAATTCCAAAGGATCAAATATTTGCAAAAAAGTTGCGCTGGGATTTTAATGGGTGTCAACGCTGGCTGCAGGAATGGCCATCGACACATACTGAAGAAAAAATGACATAAGTGGCGCAATGTTTTGAAAGAAGAAGAGTAGCAAGCAGCAGGAGAAGAGGAGAAGATGAAGTAACTTAGTAAAGCCGAGACAACTGACCTTTTCTATTCCTTGTTACATTATTAATGAATTGGCAAGCTCTTTGGCAGGCAGAATAGTGAAAGTGAAGTGGCAGGACAAATGGTCAAAATATGCACTGCTCATGCTTGAAGCGAAAGAAAGAAAATTCGAATTTTTTTTAATCTGTGAACCGAGTGCGTCAAGACGAAGCCCCAGATGTGCGACACCACACAATAAGTCTTCTGCGACTGGGCAGAAGTTGCAACTCTGGGCTTTCTGCTAAGTGCATCGAAGTGGCCTTTCTGCAGAAGCAATTGCTGCAGAAAGAATTTGAAGCTAGCAGGAGCGGAGAAAGAGCTTCATTCAATTAATATGAAGATAAAAGAAGAAGAACTTCGGTTAATAAGAGCAAGAGAAACTTGTGGAAATGGATGTGGAAGCAAAGGAGAGGCAACAAAATAATGTTTTTAAAAATTTGTAAACTTTATTTTTTTAAATATAATTTAAACTATAAATGAATGTTTAACATTAATTTCTGTGAATTCTATCTCTGAAGAACCTCACAAATGTTTCCCGAACTGCTTCCTTTGGTGGCACTTCTAAATTTATGGCAGGAGTTATCTGCCCTTCTTGAAACTGCCAATCGCAATTGTTCTTGATCCATTCTGGAACAGGTGAGGATTCTGCTTCCTTCTCTCAATGGCAATTATGTGCATTACCAGCACATGCCACAATTAATAGGCTGCACTAGTGATATGTCTTGCCTTTTCCCAGTGCCAAAATAGGGAATTTGCTTTCCAAACACCGTATAATCTTTCCACTGTATTGCGTGTTTCTAATGTGTGATTCATTAATACAAATTTTCCTCTGGTAAAATGAAAGGTTCCGAAGAGGTGTCAATAATGTTGGTCCTATAGGATATCCTGCATCGCCAAGCAGCACCCATTCAAAAACTCCCTCTCTCCACCCGAGCTTAATTACAGAGTTTCTGTATATTGTGGCATCGTGGCTTGATCCAGGCAGCGTGCAACTATAATTTTGAATGCGCAAGTCTTGTTTTTGCAATGGTTTGCACAATGAAGCTGAAGTAGCCTTTCCTATTTTCGAAAAACTTCAGCGTTGTCTCCACCGGGTGAAACAATGCGTACATGAGTGCAATCAATGGCACCTATCACTCTCGAAAAGCAGCCACTTCAAAGAACTTTCTTTGAAATGTTTACTGTTTTCTTCTCTGCTTCTCGGCATGTAAATAATTTTCTCCTTAGAGATGCAAGGGCATGAGAGACTTTTGTAATTATTCTCCCTGGCAAGTAGTTTTATGCACTCCTGAGAAGTCAACCAACTGCAGTTCAGAAGTGCCGGCAGTTGCATAAAATCTCAGGGTGAGCAGTAATTGATTCATAGGAGACAAAGGCAATTTTGAAACAAAACAATAGAGTTCTTAATAGTGTGAATGTTTCTGAAATCTGTATATAAATCAAAATATTTTAAATTCTTAACCCAAAATTATCTACTTTCAATGTCCACTTAATGAAAAGATTTTTAAGGTATTTTCAATATTATTTAAATATAAATTTTTATGTATTCTTATAAATTGAAAACAAGCCTAAATGAAATGAGAAATAAAATATTGCTTATAATACTTCACAAAACGCTAGTATTTTATGGAAAGTATGTTAAAAATTGTGTTATGTGTAAGATGTAAAACAAGTAGTACTTTAAAAATGTGAATTGGATCTAAAAAAAATTAAATTAATTGAATTTTATTTGGCATGAAGTGATATTTTCATTTAATTTCTAATTTACTTTAGAAATGTTTATATGCTTATTTCTTAACGAAATGTATACAATAATACACAAAAATTATTCATTACATTAAAGTGTAAACTTCTGAATTTATTGGATGCAAGAAAATTGTTACAATAGGAATGGGAAAGTCATCAAAGAAAAATATGTAAATTTTTTGAAACACTATTTACCCTCCCTGTTTTAACTTAAACCAGGTTGGAATACACTTATAATCACATTAATATTTAATTTACATAAATATCATTTAAATTTCAAATGTGGTTAAAAGTTAACCAAACATTTTCTAAAGAATATTATTTAATTTCAGTAATATCCACAAAGATTTAAAGACAATCAAATAAGGTTTGGCATTATTATTCATCCTCGATATTGAAATGACGACTGAATAAATAATATACGCGACCTCATGTTGACAGTCTTCTTAATTATTTTGTGTAAACCACTAAAATTAAGTAATAATCTTGTAAGTAATCATTTAAATAATAATAAAAAAATTGGTATAGCATTTTATTAAGGCAATAAGAACTGAAATGACATGGACTTACTTAAAATCAGGTTTGACAACTAGTAAACATTAATAAAATACTAATTAGAATAATCGAGTAGACCAATGAAACGACATTTCTTATAGAGAACAGTATATAAAACATGTCAAATTCAATAAATATATCATCTTCATGCTTACGCCTAGGGAGGTTAACATTAACCTTATTATTTTCAAAAATCAGATGAGAAAGCTAAGGAAAGGTTCTACACCTCCTACAGAGGGAACACACCTACTATATATGCCCATCTAATGAATTTATTATACCAGCTGCTCATACCTGTCTGTAATGTATTCCAGTTCATCCTTCAATCTGTTGCAATACGACAAATGCAGTTTGTTTTCGTAATCCTGAAACGTGGCGAAAAAATTCGTGCAGTCCACTCTCCGAAATTATTCCCAGTCTGGGCCGCAACGTTTGAGTCGTCTGGTATTAACGAAATTTCCAAGCAGCATTTCGTCTTCAGAAATCGGTTTCTACATTTACATTCGCCATTTCACTAACCTTCAGTTAAGCTGCAGTAAACTCTTATTTAACTCCGGTTACTTAACTTTCCGGTAAACCTCCGGTTTTGTCTTTACGCGACGCTCGTAATACTCGAATTTTCTCCCGCTAACGTCCGGTTAACTCTAACTGGAACTTTAACTGACGGTGGTAATACAGGGCCTAAAAGAGTCACGACATATTTGTAGTCGTCACTTTAGCCCTTAGAATCCATAACTCGCGTTGAGCTATTCTGTTTTCTGAACAGCGACCAGCGACCGTGTGCAAACCTTCCTGTTCCATCTTCTCTTTTGCGTTAATAAACTGTAGTCTAGAAAGAGTGTACTATCTGCTAAATTAGTGTTCAAAGTGAATTTTGTTAGTGTTAAAAGTGAGACCTTTTGTATGCAAAATAAAACATTACTATAAATCATGTGCTTAACAATCTCAAAAATATATTCTATCTATGGCGGTGTGGCTGAATTTGATAATCGCACTAATTCGCAAGCTTTATTATTTGATTGGGGTGTTTTATTTGATTCTTCTCAGCACTTCTTTTCGTAGTTGAAAGAAAAACATTGTTCCAATAATAAACCTGCGTTATATTATTAATTATTATTATTAAGTATTATTAAGTATTATTAAGTATTATTAAGTATTATTAAGTATTTTTAAGTATTTTTAAGTATTATTAAGTATTATTAAGTATTATTAAGTATTATTAAGTATTATTAAGTATTATTAAGTATCATTAAGTATTATTAAGTATTATTATTGCTATTACTATTATTATGAAGGCATTTAATACATCGTGACTGTAAAACGATGATGTAAACGATGTAAGTTTTATTCATACACTGAATAGTCGTGAAGGAAGGAAATATAGTTGTAGGTCGAGTTAAATCTCAGATTTTTTGGGCTAAAATATTTACTGAGTAAATGTACTTCCCTCAAGGTACCTATCGAAAAGTAGATTTTTTTAAAATTTAAGGTCGTATCAACATCTAGGTCAATAGCGGCCACTATTGGTTTTAACATTATGGGTAACTGTGAACTAGACGAAATGTTACGATCATATGGCCGTGATGGAGGTTGAAAGAACACAAACACAAATTAGGATCTTAAAGTTTAATATTTTTTAATTATCACTATAAACGAGAAATATCAATGAAAATTAACATAAGTGAACGTTGACTGATCATTTGTATTAACACAGTTTTAAGGACAACCGCACAAGGTGTAATGAACTCATATTAGATATTTTAATTTATGTATTTTTATTTGCAATGTGTTACATTCAAACAATAGGCAAATCTTTTGACAAAGTATAAAAGTGGCAAATGAAGGAACTTGCTATTCACAATCCTTCACATACCTTCATTTTCTGTAGTAAACAAATATTGTGTACGCTATTAATATAACTTCGCAAGACAAATATGATAATTTTCGGGTATGATCATATATCTTACATTTAATAATCGAACCCAATAGTAGAGATCCCGGAGATGAAATTTGCACAATCTTCTTAAGTCTTGGATATTGTCCAGTAAGGTTAATGCTCGGTAATTTGGATGATTTTCTAGGCGTTTCTAATATTTTTGGAAACTGAATTGGACTTCTTGGTTTATTGTGGGTACAATGAAATCATTGAGCAATGTTTTATTTGAAAGAAGCCACGGGACATTGGCATGGAGAAAAGTTTATGATATACATGGTACATTATGTTATATGTATGTTATGTCAAGTATTTCTAGGTTAGAGTAAGCCGCAGTGCCCCAAAGTTATATTTCAGTTTTTAATATTGATTTCTGTATTTTAACTCAGTTTTACGGAAACATAAGGTGTAATTTAATGATGTCAGATGATTAACAAGTTCGTCAAAGCTCTGATGTCTGTTGCAACAGACGTGCCTTTGTGTAGCAAAACAGTAGAGTACAGAAGCATCATACAACGGCCATTCTATCAGACACCTGCTGTGTAATGACGTAAGCTGGTAAATTTGTTGATTGAATGGGATGTCTTACATAATGGGCGATTCCATTCAGAGTCCTAGAAGAGACCGCGAAAATTGAAAAAGAATTCAAATAAGATACAAAATAAGAATAAACTAACATAATGAATAGAATATCCTTAAGAACAGAAAAAAAATTGCCAGAAAAATACAAAGACTTTTGTGACAGAACTAAATAAATTCCTCCATAATAAATAAGTGTATAAAATAATTATGTATGCAAAAATACACCATGAAATTAATAGACAAAGTAGGTAAAAATTTACCTCTCGGTTGAAAACTAAAAGAAACTAAAACGAAATAAAAATAACAAACAGCGCTATCATTAGACTTGACATATAGCGTAGTTTGCAAAATCTTAAAAACATGTGTACTAAATTCACACATGGAGCAAAAATATCAGAGTGACAGTAAGCTACACAGTGGTACGCTGAAAACAGATTTGAAATTCATAAGAAGAAACCTTTACAACTAAGTATTATTTAATTCAGTAAGTGTGAATTCTGAATGGTGCCTGGTCTCAGTAGATCCTAGCACAACCCTACACGCTCCACTGAATGTAGTAGGTCGCACGAAGTATTTTTACAGCCGCATTTGTAATTACACAGGGGCCTCTGTTGACGAGATAATTGATTCCGGTGGGTCATTTCCCCTATGTGAAACACCCACTATGTATTCACTGTAGCAATCTTTATTTCCGCATTTCCCTTCCAGAACCGATTGATTTACTACAGAGCAACAAATATTACTCTCACAGCGACTCTGACCGAGTTCGATTACCAGCGGTGGCGAATTTTTTGACGATAGCTACATATTCTGCCTGCAGGAGAATTCCAGAAATACAGCCGATTGAGTTCTTGCTTGTTTACCGTCGTTTCTCCTTACAATAAACGGCGAATGCTGGAGCAGTGCCCTAAACACGAGCAACGAACCATGAGCGATCTTTCCTTCCTCTTTCTTATTCTGTCCTCTCTCTCTCTCCTTGCTTACACGCATACTTAAATGCACTCCACTACCACATGTCGGGAGATCATTTGGGAACTTCGAAGTAGTCCCGGCAGGGGTAAGATTTCCAGAATATTTTTGCGATAACCATTTATTTGAATTATATTTGCAGATAACTTAATTGAAGTATTTTAAAACTAGTAAGAAAAAAGAAAAAATAGTGATAGTGAAATGTCGGATGAAACTAAATACTTTCCTTCATGCATTCCTGATATTAAGAGTATCCTTTCCGAACTAATAACAAAACCATAAAGTTCCGATATCTTTCGTGTTAATAAATATAGTCGAAAGTGGAATCTCACAATCCCCTCTTTCGAATGATCTAACAGTAATTAACGAGCAGTATGTATTTTTACCACATAAGGGGCTCTTAGTTCATACTTGTTTCCCTCAACAGCTGGTTTATGCTCTTCTAATGCAATAATTTTGAATAGACACACTGAAGCGTACTTCGCTTTAATAAACTCATTGTGCCAAACACGTATCATGTGAGGTCCATTTAATAGCAAACTATTGCTGGTACAACAGCGCGTACTTTCTCGCATAGTTTCTAAATTTGAAATTTTTGAAAATTCAGCGATTTTAACGAAAATGATACTTTCACCTCTCTTTTAAACGTTCTTTCCTCTATGGAAAAAGTAACAAAACAATTTGGAGCGGTTTTGAGAATATTTTTATAAATTGAAAAACATTCAAGCACCAATTACGCAGAAACTACTCAGTTTTAAAAAAATTGTTCATGACCTTTCTTAAAAGCTGAATTTTTTGAACGGATTTTGTTATAAGATAGAAAATCTCTATCTTCAATTTCGTAATTATTAAGTGATGATTTTTTTCCAAATTTTCTTATATACAGAAAGTTTACTGAAAATGAGATAGGCTCAACTTTTTTTACTCTTGTTTGATAGATATGAGGAGAAAATTAATTAAAGAAAAATATTGTTTAAAAAATTAAATCGTTCGTACGTTTCTCGTAAATTTGTGCAAAAACGACTAATATTTTCGAATCATTTTTCTTGACCTTATATGAAGATCTGTCTTTAAAGAACAGATTTCAATAAGGAAAAATCCCTATCTTCGATATTGCGGTGGTAGCAAGACCTAAGAAAATAAGTGAACTTTTACAGTTTTCGAAAAATCAGGAATTTCCACGAAAACGAGACTTGCGCCGTTCTCTTAAGCTCCCTTTACCCCATCGAAAGACAAAGTTTAATCAAGAACGTTCGAGACATTTAAAAAAAATGAAAATGTTGAAGCTTCATATGAAATACCCTCAAAAATTAAAATATATTCAAGCCCAGAGGACTTACAGTTCATTTAAATCGATCGGTAAATATCAATTTTGGTGAAAATTGGCTGAACGGTTTAGGCGCTATCGTTGACAGACTCAGACGTTTTGCCGTATATCGATTTTTCGGTATGAAGGACTAAAGAAGTAAGAATTCTGACTACAGTCTTGTTAGGGGAAATAATTTATTATTAATAGAAACGAGATTTATTCATTTTTTATTTACCAGTAAATGTTTTTCTGTGTATAATACGCCCTTTTCCTTCGGACGATTATAGTAATTAACGGAACGAGTGTATAAAGAGGGATATAATTGCATGAATGATATGTTCAAGTAAACTAACGACGATAGCGAGTTTTCTTATTTACCATAAGTGTAATTATAACTATTTATCCACGTGTTTCGTTGAATACTTTTTTCTTTTACATTAGAGATAGCTCAGTGCAGCACTTGAGCAGAATAGCTCTGAAGAATACCATAGCAAGGTGGCAGTCGAACGTCAGCACAATTGACCGAGACGCGGCTCATCCCGGATAGCCAAAAATGTTTTGACTCCGGCCGCGGAAGCCTGCGAACGCATACATTTTTTTATAATTGTAATATTCAAAGACCAAATGTTTTACTCGTAAAACATTTGTTCATGTTAAATATTTTATGTTATTCCATTAGTCAGATAGTGTCAAAGAAACATGCTTATAACCATACTTGTTTATGTTGAAGAAATGGCGTGTAAAGGAGAATATTGATATTTTAAATTATAAACAATTGACTTGATTTTCCAAAACAAATAAGGAGTTCTGCCGAAACAACTGCTCTCTCTGGTTCGTCACGTTCAAATAAGTGGCTTAACATATCTGTGCAATGTAAAGCGACTTGTGTTAGATAATTGATGCCAAGTATGAGAAGCGAAATAGATTATAATCCAACTTATTGTACTACAAATATTAACATGATTGACTCAGAAGTAATAATAATTATTCCGTTTATAATTTAGTTTCATGCGTTCACTGATTATGTGTTTTTGATGCACGTAATATGAGATGTACATTTTTGTTCATGTTTCATGGCCGTCTGGAAACGTCTGTATTATAGATACATAATTAAACGATTTCGATCAGTTCCCTGAGATCTGATTGGTTGTTGCGGACTTTTAATTACACGATTAAGTTTTAATTGCAGGAATTCCATCAAACAGTGATAATCAACGATGGAATTAATGAGCATATTTATTTAACTAAACGAAAAAAATACTTTTTTACGAAGTAAGAGCGTGAAAATAAGGGTATATAAATACAATAAATTTAAAAATGTAAAAGGTTGGCACAATCTTAACTACTGCACAATTTCTCAGTAATTACAAAAGGGACACATTACTATTGAATTAGTCCTAGAGTCCATGACTGTTGACATGACTGTTGACATGACTGTTGACATGACTGTTGACATGACTGTTGACATGACTGTTGGCATGATTGTTGACACGACTGTTGACACGACTGTTGACATGACTGTTGACATTTTCGTCAATTTGAGAATGAGCATCCTTGATGCCATTTGCAGGTCGCAGATACTTCGACTCCCTTCTTCTTTGCGCCCAAGTAAATATCCTTGTAACCGCAAAGACATGTTATCGGAGTATCGGAAATTTCCAGGAGACCTCCACTTATCAAAGCGAACTCTAAAGACTGCAAATCCAGCCGCGCCAGGGGGTTGTCTTCCAGCGACAGGTAGCCCAGCTTCCTTCCAGATGCAAATGTATCTGGGGAACGAAAGATATTGACGTCCATAAGAGTCATTTCATTTAATTAATAAAAATTATTAGATTTCATTATTATTATTATGAATATATATTATAAATTATAATATAATATAAATTATTATTAATTAATTGCAGAACAAAGTCAGCGTATATTTATTAAGTACTTTGGGTACAGAGAGACTGGACTTCATCCCCCCTCGTGTCATTGAATATGAATATTTGTTGGCTAAATGAGATATTCCTAGTTTGGCCAGCAGAAATATGTTGTCTTTCATTATAATTAGAGCCTGGAAGTTTGGTAAAGTGCCTTTTTGGATTTTTAACTATGCCTTTGTCCATGTCTTTTAACAATAGGAATCACTTCTGGAGTTGTTTTGGTAGATATTCATTTTGCATGTTTTGCCTGTTTTAGATTCTGTTGCCTGTTGTCGTCATTTTGTCTAAATTTTACCGCTTCCTGTTTTTTCCTATTTTGCTTTTTTTCTCTTCTGGTACCGATCGCTATCGCGCTGGATATAGGACAACGGACAAGCATGTACAACACGAAGACGCGGCCATCCTTTCTATTTCTTTGGAAGGAGATGTATTAAAGATCTAAATGAAAAAGGAAGATGAAATCAGTCGACATTTCTATTTTTTTCGTTGATGTCGACAGGTTTTGTTTGTTGACGAGGAATCCCACCCCACTTTTGAGTGTGGCCTCCAATCGCTTTTGAGGACAGCTCTCTGTACATAATATATCGTCCTCGATGCTAGAGATTACACAATTTCGGAGAACGAAAAATAAAATTTCATTTTCTCTGACGCCATTTCGATATTCAAACGGGAATCCTCAATATTGCACTTCGAAGAGAGAGCATCGCGAGTAAACCGATTCAAAGCATTCACCGAGCATCAAAAAGGAAAGTAATATTAATTTAACAATGCTATTTAATGAATTATTTAACATTTGGATCGCATAATTCTAAAGAACCTGTAACAAATATTGTACTTCAGCTTCTGGGTCAATGACCCCCATCTCGATCAGGTCTCGATACGTCCAGTTTACTTGGTCCTTGAGGTAATGCTGAGATGGCCCTTTGTTTTGCTCCTGGACATAAATGTAACTTCAAATTAACTTCTCCCCATCGCACATCACACACAGTTTTTATCTGTTTTTCACGTAAATAAATAAAATCAATATTCAAAGCCATCTTACAGGATGATCATGTGAATTACGGTTACAAATAAAATATAGTTTCCTTGCACTTTAAGTGCTATTGCAGGATTTAGAGTTAGAAGAAAATGTGAATCATTTTAATTATTAATTTTACACCAATTCTTTTTAAATCTAATTTTTCATTGTTTATATGTTTTTGTACCCCTACTTTAGCTAGAAAAAATACCTATTTTAGTAAAAAAATGTAATTTTCCTACCTATTTTAGGTAACATAAAAGCCTGAACTTCGGGGCTCTGCTGATAATTATTTCTTTAATATCTTAAAAGAACTTGACTGATTGTTCGCGAGCACTTCATGTGCATACGCTGTGGCGGGAACGTAAGGTTCCGGAGATTCGTAACACACTACCTCCAGCGACCTCCGTGACAGCGCAGCCTCTCAGATCCAGGAAGAGCAGGCGAGGGTTGTCCACGAATGCGCCTGTGATGTTTGTCACTCCCGACTCGGCGAGAATGAGGATCTGCAGAGCGGGCAGGCGCTGGAAGGTCTGCGGCGACAAAGCGCTCATGTTTGTCCTCGTGAAGGAGGCGTGCTGCAGCTGCAAACGAGCGACGGACGCATCTAACGTACTTTCTTGCGTCCGCGCGATTGTAACGTCAAAGATTGGGCAACTAGAGCTAGATTGAAACTTTTTTGTTTGTACGTAATTTATTTTTTCCGTTTTGTCCTCCCTTGCCCTCATTTGTCCCCCTTCGCCTTTTTGGATTTTCCACGAACTCCGATTGTTATTTAAAAACGGTAACCTGTAACAGCAACCATTGCTACAGAACATCGAGAGTAATTACAATTCTTAATTCATGGAAGTATGAAATGTTTATTTTGAAAAACTAGAATATAAATAACAAAAAAATAATATGTAGCATGTCCTTTATTAGTAGTTAAGTACTCGGAAAGTTAATTACTCGTCTCCGCTATCGCTCTGCCTCGCAATTAACCTTCCGGCATCGTCCTTAAAGACTAAATTAGAGGATTTGCTGCATAAATAACGTTTTCCGTGTTACGCGGTTCCCGACAGATTAAGTGAATGAAAATACCTTTGGACTCGTAAATTGGGACTCCTTTTTACTTACCCGTATACGTACGTGTATAGTGTGATACTGGGGTTTTCCCCAACCAGGCATCTCCCACCAGATTGGCACCGCCCCAATCGGGACAAACTCTAAGCTCTCGACGGGTCTCTCGGCACGGATGGTAGTGTTGTGCTTGCAAGTGTGTTTGTAAGTATGAGGTAAGGTATGGTGTGGCTGAAAAAGATCACGGAAAACTACCAATCAGAGCAGCCAACGTCTAGAATTCTCCGCCACACAACGAATGAATTTGGCATAGCAATCTAGCTACGAGTAATTGTGCTCGTCGCTAGCTCTTGGTACGCGTGCTCGTTTTCCATTACGCAGCCCCGGGTTCGATTCCCAGTCTAGCCTGGACTATAGTGTGCGTTTTCCCTACTATGTCCTAGTGTGTTGCTGTGTAATGATGAGAAAATTCGCTTCTCAGGTTGAGAAGATCGGAATGTCACATGTACCGCCTTAACCCATGGCCGCGAGGCAGGGACATCGCCGGTAGGGGCTGTCGCGCCAAGTACATACAATCTAGCTATTTAATGTCTGCCGAAAACACTAGACGTACCACTGGCTGCTTCAGCACGGGACCGCTTTGCAGCACAAACGCGGGATTATCCGTGAAAAAGAAAAACTTTAAATTCGGCACCGCCGCCGCAAGAACATCCGCATCCAGCGAAGATATTCTGTTGTTGCTGAGGTCCAGCTTCTCCAGTGCCGCCAACCTCACCCCGTCGGGTGGCTTCAGAACGGCCGTCAAACCGTTGCCCCACAGGCCGAGCTCCGTTAAGTTCGGCAACGCCGCGTAAGGTGCGAAGTCCAGGCGCGCGATGTAGTTGCTCGCCAGGTGCAGAGAGGTGACGCCCGGAAAGCCGGCGAAGGCGCCGGGAGGGAGGGCGGCGATTCGGTTGTTGGTGAGGTCCAAGTGCAGCGCGGCGTCCCAGAGCCCCGCCGGAGACTCTGTGAGGTTCTTTGAGACGCACTTGATCGCGTCGGGCGTGCAGGAGCATTTCGGCGGGCAGCGCCGCGCGACGCGTCCTGCAGAGACAACTGCTGCCAGCGGAAGAATTGTCAGCTGAAAACGAAATAGTCTCAGGTGCTTACGTCGGTTAATGCGCGCTTAGCTCCTTAGCAACCAAGCGTCTAAACAACGCTTTAAGTGTGCGTTCATAGCAACGGCCTTAAAATGCTTGATAGTCCGTTAACAGTATTTTAGCGGACCCTCGAGTTTAGATTTTTCCAGAGCTCATAAATCTTTGGATAAATAATCTCACT
>BOPP01000163.1:989705-1037797 GCA_017312745.1 Gryllus bimaculatus
TTGTTTCATTGCCAAATTTGTCCCAATTGTCCCCTCGTCTCATGTGTCCCCTTGCGTCATTTATTGTATTGTCCCATTTGTCCTCATTGTCTAATTTGTCTCATTTTCCCCTTTTGTCCCTTTTCTCCCATTTTCCAATTTTCTCTCCGTTGTCCCATTTTGTTCCCTTGTCACATAAATAATTATTTTTAAAATGAGTTTGTAGAAAACTTAAATACAAACAATAAAACAGCACATATCGGAGATGCAAATTATTTTGAACTCTTTACCTGATGACACTATCCACGTTGTAACAATGTCCAAATTCAAGTGAAATGGATTTGCTGCACAATTTTGTTTTCAGTCAGCCACTAGTAAAAGCAGATATTTTTGGTCATGCGTATCTTAATGATAAATTTGTAGCTCTAAAGCTAAAAGTGAAACGATGATCATGTGTTCAAATAAATCTGAATGCAACATAGCAAACATAATATGGTCGTATGACCACATCAACTACTACTGGTGTTAATACATCACTAAGTGATTTGCAAATTTGAATTAAAATAAAATTATAGTTAATAAAGTGATGTTAGTTCGCTCGTATGATTCCGCCTCTCAGCGACCTATTGACCAATTCGACCTATTGACCGGCTGCATTTTCTTCTCGTGAAATGTAATGTCGCTTTTACTAACTACTAAATAACTATTGTTAGTGTCCGCAACATTACTAGTGTCCGAACTGAACACAATATTAATTGTTTAATAATGATGATATGGATGTGTTAGTAACTAAAATTGTTTTATATTTTTTTCTAAGTTATCTTTCATGTTTGGACAACTGTTGTAAAGATCATCTTCGTAAACAAACCCCAACGAGGAGAATATCATTTTCTCATTCAGGAATTCAGGATTACCTTTACCCGTTGATTAATTGATAAAGTTCTACCTTACCTTGCTTATGATTAAGGAAGAATGTCAAACACAATTTATTGCAGGGTTTGTTTGTTTAAAACACACATGTTTTTTTAAAACAGTGAAATTTTTCTTAAAAATTATATCAGCTTCGTAATCCTCAAATAGTTCAGTTTGAATAATTTTATTCAGTTATCTTTTATCTTGAGTAATTCCACTCAGTTATCTTTCTCGCCTTGCTACATACGTACGTTGTAAATAAAAATTGTTGTAACGTTCCGGCATCACTTGTTCGTCAGAAAAACCCGCAATGTCGGCCCCTACTATCGAAAAAGTCGATAAATCTCGTTTATATATTTAGTTTATTATGACGCGAGGGACGTTTAAAATCGATTCTGCTGTGACAAATTTGCAATTTTAGCGCCCTACCACAATTGCTACGGACACGTATGCAGTGATATTGCGAAATATGGTAATTAAGAGCAAAATATTTTTAATTTACAAACCAAAAGATTTATTTTTTTTACTTTCCATTCCTTATGAAGGTGCTTCGTAAGAAGAGAAAGTAATGAAAACTGCGAATTTTGTGGCATATACACACTTGTTGCCGGGACCTGGTAAAGAAAGTGGTTAAATCCCGTTACTGAACGGATTACTTGGCTAGCCGGGGTGGGCCGCGTTTCAGTCAATTGAGCTGACGTTTCGGCCATTGCGTTGTGGTTTTCTTCGGAGCTATACTGCTGAAGCCACAACACGACGGTCGAAACGTCAGCTCAATCAACTGAGACGCAGCTCTCTCCAGAAGTCTCCAATGCCTCCAGCCGCGGAAGTCTACGAACACATTTGTTACTAAATAAAGAGAAAAAAATTCTCTAACACGTGGTGTAGACAAAATCCATGTTTTGTGGGTCCTCGATATCGAAAAATCAATTGACGGCAAAACGTCTGCCTGTCCGTTCGTCTGTGGTCAACGCTAGCGCCTAAACCGTTCAGCCCGATTTTCTCCAATACTGATATTTCTCGATCGATCATAGTGAACTTAGGGCAATTGGGCAATTTTACACTGGCAATTGGGCAATTTTACACGGATATATTGGTTTTTAAGGGTACTTTACATGAAACTTCAAAAACATTTTCAAAATTTTATCAAAAATGGCACTATTTTTTTTTATTTTGTAATTGGGTAGCATAAAGGATGCTTAAGAGAATTGTGCAGGACTGATTTTCAATAAAACCCCAGATTTTTTTAAATCGCAGAAGTGCAATTTTTGTAGGGGCGCCTTCCTACAACTATAATTTTGAATATAAAGATTATTTTCCTTAATGCAATCTGTTCCATAAAGACGGATCTTCAAATAAGTTTATAATAAATTTTTCGAAAATATGAGTAATATTCATACAATTTCGCGGAAATGTAGGCAATTGAAAACAAATGTTTACTTTTCTAAAAAACTGCTCCAAAAGTGTTTGCTTTTTTCAATGAGAGAGAGAAGAGATGCTTAAAAGAATGGCGTGGGTCCAATTTTTGTTGACTTTCTGAATTTTTGAAATTTGCATTTTTAAAAATAATGCGAGAAAGTATGTGCTGTTGGAGCTCCACTAGAGATTCGTTTGCGAAGTAATAAGCTGGAGAGTGGTTTGGGTTACAGTGCTATCCTCCTTAACCTAAATTCACTTACTGTGAGGGATGGGTAGATTGATTGTTAGTGGTTCTGAGGACGTCAAGTTCTAGGCTTGTAAGTCTCGAAAGTGTCGTGCATTTTTGGTCGCGGGATGGTAGTGGTCTTCCTCCAATGTATGGCGAGATCCGGCGCCGACCTACCGTCGGCTAGTGGGGTTTTCTCCAACCTGGTATCTCCCACCAGCGGGGGAACCGCCCCAGCCCGCACGGGCTCTAAGCCCCCGACCGGTTCTCCGGTGTATATGGTAGTGTAGTGTTAGTGTAGTTGTTGTAACACTAACACTACATTGTATGTGTTAGTGTAAGTGCGCGTGTAAGATGTTAGAATAGGACAAGAAAGAAGTAGGAATGATGGCGAGTGATCCGTGTCCCGTTTCTAAGGGTACTGCTCCGGCACATGCCTGGTGTTGATCGGAGAAACCAAGGAAAACCATCGATCAGAGCAACCGGCCACTAGAATTCTCCTCCAGACATCCTCTGAATTCGACCTATCTGTCAAGGTAGTGTCAAAAAGTTACGTAATCACTATTCAGAGTATTGGGTCGAAAACCAGTTAGTTATCGATTCACGTTGTTCAGAACCAACTCCTTTCTTGCAAACGATACGTGAGAATAAAAGGAACGGTAGTTTAGAATCAGTAGAACGCTATGTAAAAGTCAGTAGACACCATATCGTCCGATCAATTATAAATGAAAGTATATCATATCTGACGCTAGAAGTAATTAAACCAAACAAGTAATTTACAAATTATATATTTGTACAACGTTAAATACTTAATTTGCACAAGTCTATATAGTTCCAGTCACTATAAAACAATTATTCATTTCTCAAATTTAATTTTTATGCTACCTTTTGTTTTCGTTCAAACCACTTATTTAAAACCAGAGGACAAATGTTTTGTACTTACCCATTCCAGCCGCATGTTGTGTAACTGACTGCTGTCTTGGGCATAAGGTACAGAAGTTTATACCAGACACTCCGAGAATATACGTCGTTCTTGCACGCTAGCGCCTTCACACTTCTTTTGTTTGACTGTCATGCGTGCAGAGATAGAAGGCTTTGCAATTTAATAATGGACCATAGCGGGGAGAAGAAAAAAAAGAGGGCTCGACCTAGTACAGGGATTTTGCCACCGCTAGCGCCACGTTCGCATTCTGATCTATGAATTCGCAAAATGCATTTATAAATTATCAGTTAAAACACCGATATGACGTACAATTGGGATGAGTGAAATCTGTGCACTTTTCTTAAGCTCTAGGTTAGGTACCGAACTTATATATAAGGAACGGAATTTATTGTAATAAACGCAAAGTGCATACATATATATGTACTAACTGAAGTACCCAGTGTCATATTTCAGCCTGAAAAAATTATGTTTTAGGTTTGTAACATTTATTCTACAACTTAAAAATCATTGTACCATTCAGATCTCCTTTATTTGTATTGGACATATCATCTATATTAAAAAGGGTGTATATAAGCTGAAATATAAGGTACCTCAATATAATATAATATTTTTATCTAAAAAATGAGGTCAAAAATTTTAATATTGGGATTATATATTTCTTGCCTACTAGCAATATTCAAACATATTTTCTGAAATGTACAGTGTGGCCACACTAGGGTTCTTTATTGTATTTCTATTTTTTATTGATTTACATGCATGAAAATTGAATAATGTTCCTCAACCTTATAAAATAATTCTTCTGCTCAAACTATGTGAGTTCCACATCTTTTAAACTGTTGAAAGGAATTCATTATTCAATCCTGAGTTGAAGTGTACCATTTGTTTAATTTATAAGTAATAGTTTATATTTTATTTTGAATTTTCGGGGTGATTATATTAAATTAATTTACTACCTATTAAATTAATTATTGTAATTATTGTAATCTTGTAAATACAAGATCTGTGTAATTTCTGGCTTGTTAGAAAAATCAACAATCACTCCTAAATCATTGAATAACCTACATTTCATTTGAAACATTGTCTATTTGTCTGTTTAATATCAAAACTGAATATTTTTCTCTGTAATGGTTCTGTAGGTCTGTTGTGCCTGCAGGGCTGTTGCTCTCACAATCGATGTTTCCTATTATTCGTTTGTTACTTTGTAATTCACTCAACGCCCACAGATGGCATTGACTGTAAAAATAATTCGCTGCAGGAATTAGACTGCCCCGGAGGAATACGTACCTGTAATTTTTTCTATAAATACGAGCGAAAAACTTCGCTCGCCGCTCTTCTCTGTGTAATATTGACAGGCCCGTAGTCTTCAACTACGTTAAAATATTGTGATAGAAATGTATTATTTTTCTTAATAGCACCATTAGTTTTCTTTTTAGTTCTCGCCGTGGCTCACTGCCACGTTAATATTAAATATTTTGCTTATTTATTGAATGAACTATTTTTATTGTACATAGAAAACCAGTTTTAATTTGCACCAAAAAAATGTTTGCAATCTGTTAACTAGAATTCGCTTATGCGTATCGCCTATGTGTATTGATTAATTATTTTGTATTTGTTCGAGAATTGTGAGACATTCCCGAATTTTATGGGCTTCGTCTTGATTTATTGTGCTTCACTCTAATGTATTTGTTTCAGAGTGTTGTTATATTTTTGCTTCGTCAGTTCCCTGGCAGCATTGGTGACGTGATGGAGGTAGTGGTATGAATACGCGTACAAGTAGTGTGATGGTTAATAGTGCAGAAGAAGTGGTGATTGTGGTGTGATAAGAGGTGGTGGGAATGGTGGGGGGACGTCATTGTTGCAGGAGTGATGGAAGCGGCGGTGGTGGTTTTAGTTGTGATGGTGATTGTTGTTGTTGTGATGGTGGTGGCGGTTGTGGAAAAGAAAGTGCGTTGGAGACGTGTTGGCCTCGTAGCGGTGTTGGTGTGTGTGGAGGAGGTAGCCGTGGGAAGGGCGGTGTGGGCGTGGAGGCGCGAATTCCTCCCTTCATTACTCGCCCGCCCTCATAAATCTCTCGCGCCCTTCAGCCCTCGAAGCCTCCAATCGCCGCCTGCGCAGATATTGAAAACGCCTTCCCCGCCCCCTCCCACGCCTCCGCCCCGCTTCCTCGTCACCCCCGCCGCCTCTTGTAGCACCCGACACTACCTCGCCTCGCTTTCGCGCTACCCGCTACCACCACTATAAGTCCGTCTTCCTCTCACCTGCCATCATCATCACATGCCAACTTCGCAACAGCAGCACTCCCGCAACAATAACCTCCACCACCACTCTCACCACCTCTTATCACACCACTACCATCATCTCCCTGCCCTCTCGCTGGCTCCTCGCCACTTTTGCTGCAACCACCTCCTCTTCCTCTCGCTTCTACGCCTTCATTTCTCCTTATTTCCGCTTTCTCTCCGCTTCCTCCACGTCTTCCTTGCTTCCACTCAATGTTTATCCCTCTTCCTTCGACCTGCGCTTCCAACCCCATCCCCGTCCCAGTTTCTCTTCATTTCTGTCCTCTCATGTAACGTCCGTCCCTGCCTCCAGCCCGCCTCGCTTCCCTGCCCCTTCCTTTGGTCGCTGCTCTGTCACCCGTCTATGGCTCTTCTCTCTTTCGTTTCTTTCCCTTAACTTCGTCTCCGCTTTATTCTCCCCACGTCCTCCTCCTCGCCTTCTTTCTCTCGTCTTCGCCTTTTCCCGGTCTCCTCTCCCTTTCATCTGCCACTATTCCCTCCTACCTTCTCTCCTGCTCCTTTGGTTTCCTTCCCTCTCCTCATTCCTCCCTCACATCTTTCGTCTCCGCCCTTTCCTTGATTTCGCGCCACCTTCGCTGTACTCCTCCGTACATTCCTCCTCCTCCTCGACCATCTTCTACGCCTTCATATCCTCTTATTTTCGCTTTTCCCCCGCCTCTTCCTTGTCTTCCTTGCTTTAATTCCATGTTTATCCCACTTTCTCTCTGGTCCGCCTTTGGCGCACTTCCGTTTCATTCATCCCTTCTCTCCACCTTCTCCTCGCCTACTCCTTTTCGGCCACCGCTGCATCACGTCTATTGTTCGCTTTCCCGTCTCTCCTTCCGCTCTGCCTCCTCTCCAGAAGAATGCGACATCGCCGAAAAAAATGCTTGCTCAACATACAATAATCCCGAACCTTCGATGTTTTGATGAACTATTTTAGTAACTACAACATTATTCTTCACCTGGTGGAAGAGTAGGGAACCACGATTGTCGTATTCGTTAATTTATAGTTGAGATGTAGCTGACAAATAAAGTCAAAAAATTTGCACAATAATTTTAAAAAATATTTTATTATCTTATCGGGTAATACAAAAATAATGTACAGCCTTATTTTTCGCCCTTGATCACTTTGGTCTGAAGAATGTTCAATAAATATCTGAAAATTATAATAATTCATCTGTTTTCACTCTTTTATTATTTTTTATTGTTATATTGTTTCATTCAGAAATAAAATATCAACAACCTAAATCAATCATATCGATCAAAAACATAAATTATACAAAAACATCGGCTTGAATAAATAGATGTTAAATACATCGATATTTTTATAAAAAATATCGATGATTTGAAAACATTGACTTTAGTATGGCATTCCTACCTTTCACCTCCTCCCCTCCCCATCGCCTCTGCATCCTGTCCTACTCCCAACGTCCCTACTCTGACCAGCCGCCCCTCTCCCCATTTCTCTGTCTCGCCTCCACCCCGCCTGCGCCCCCGCGTCAGCGCAGACAAATGCCTGCCATATTTCTTGCGCGCCGCGCCGCAACGCCGCGCCACCACCGCCGCGCAGGAAGCCAGGCTTTAAGGGGGCCGTGCTCCAGTGCCCCGGTCGCCCCCGCTTAAAAGTGAAAGGCCACGTGGGCAATTTCATCGTGAGAAAGGATTTGTGCGGAAACTGTTAATATATTTGTTTGAGGTTTTTAAGGTCGCATCAACATCTGGGTCATTACCACTATTGGGTTCATCGTTACGGTAACTATGAAGATGACATGATATAGTGATGATAAGGGGTGAAAGGACCACACAAATACAACCATGCCCTAGGCGGGACTCGAACCCGCGACCCTTCAGTCCGAGACAGCTAAAGCACTACTGCCTTAAATATCTCGGCCTATATATTAATATACAAACAAAATTTATTAAATATACAAACAAAACCAGTCTTTACGAATACGGCAATAACATAGTAAGGCTACTATACAGTATAATAGGTCTGAACATAACAAGAATATTAAAAATGTTGTTCCATAACGTGGATAGTAAATATTTCATGGCGGGCGGCCTTTGCCTTAGTGACTTGTCGCCTGACATCAGTTGCGTCATAAGTAGTATATACTACTGAGTGGATAATTTAATCGGTAGGTGCAATGCGAGAACACAATCAAATATTTGTATTTTTCAGTGAAAATTGAAACTTTTTCATGGTTTTGGGTTCTTTTGCGAGTTCTTGAATATCCAACGAATCTCTCACACGGCCGGCAGCATGATCGTTTTCTTTCAATTTCTGCGCGCGCATTGGAAATTAGTGATAAAACCCATTCACGAGCTGAGTTTTGCACATGTTACAATTTTCTTCTGAGGCAATACGCCTTGGGAAGTTACTCTGAATTCAAAGGGTAGGTGGCTGCTGAACGTAAAGATCTTTGGTAGCACACTTTGTTGCTTCGTTCTTCCGATGCCATATCTTGTTTACTTAGGGAAGTAGCGTTTAGCGATAATAATTCACACTGTCAAAATTCGAAACAACTTCCATTACCTTAACTCCCCACAATTTATCGTACACGCTAAAGCTATAGGTCTCGATAAACCTTGTTGAGGATTAGACTCCATAACGTAAAGTTATAGTTTTCGGAAACGATAAGAGCCTCTGAACATACGGCTTAACGTGTACATCGCTACATTTCTCGTGACTCAATAACAGTATTCTTTTTACTCAAACGAGATGTTGGCGACAATACCTCTTCCATTGCAGAATCCAGAGTTCCAAGTGGTATTTAGTGTCAAGAAGTACTGAACCGATACAATGTGTTCACTTCAATGTTGTCCTCATTTTATTTTTCATACGAGCTTCCTTGAACACAACGTTTGCAGAATAAGGTCTTTCAGACACAAACCTCGTGTCTATTTTTTCGGCAGCTCAAAAATATTCATGTACACTGAGGGAGCAAATGCAAATATTGTTGTGGTACAAACACATCCACACATATTGCTTTTTGTATATTCGTACTAAACCTAGGACTATTAAATGTTTATTTTGAGCTAGAAGAATAATTACTTCGATATGTAGATTTAACAAATAACAACGGTGAAACGTACAAAATTAAACAGTGAAGACCGTAGGTTGGTTTTGTTACGTTTTTCAGTTTTTTGACGTTACGGGCCATTAACCACGCTTTCTCCAATATTCCTTATTCTGTTCAACTCAATGAAAAAGGACATTATTAAGTTCTGTTTCTCTTAGGATCTTCCTCTCCTTATTCCCCTTTCTCTTTCTCATTCTGTCTTAACTGCCACTCTTTTTCTGTCTGTCACTCTTTTTCTCTCTTTCTCTTTTCTCCATAACTTCTCATTTTTATCACTCTCTGTGTATCTTCCATGTTTCTCTTCTTCTTCTTTCTCTTCTTCTCTCCTTCCTTCTCTTTACCTCCTCTCTCTTCTCTCACTCTTCTTCTCTCTTCTTCTTTCTTTATCTTCTCTATTCTCACTCTTCTTTTTTCTACTCTCTTTCTTCACTTCTCTCTCTTTTCCTCCTCTCTCTTTTCCTCCTCTCTCTTTTCCTCCTCTCTCTTTTCCTCCTCTCTTTTCTTCTCCCTCTTCTTTTCTCTCTTCTTCTCCCTCTTCTTTTCTCTCTTCTCCTCTCCCTCTTCTTTTCTCTCTTCTCCTCTCTCTTCTTCTCCCTCTTCTTTTCTCTTTTCTCCTCTCCCTCTTATTTTCTCTCTTCTCCTCTCTCTTCTTCTCCCTCTTCTTTTCTCTCTTCTCCTCTTTTTTCTCTATCTTCTTCTCTAACTTCTTCTCTCTCGTCTTCTCTCTTCTTTATCTTCGCCAACTTCTCTCCTTTCTTTACTTTCTTCTTCTCTGCTTTCTTCTCTCTCTCCTCTTCTTTCTTCTGTCTCCTTTCATCTCGCTCCCCCTCTCCCTCCTCCTGCACGTGTGCAGTAGCCTCCGATGCGAGGGCGGTGCCGTGGTGGTGGTGGTGGGGCGTCCGCCACGGAGATTTG
This sequence comes from Gryllus bimaculatus, assembly GCA_017312745.1. NCBI lineage: Eukaryota > Metazoa > Arthropoda > Insecta > Orthoptera > Gryllidae > Gryllus > Gryllus bimaculatus. The sequence goes on from BOPP01000163.1 coordinate 999,462, forward strand.
TGGCGTCGGTCGCGGTGTTTTTCCGCCCGCCACGCGCCCCGCTGCCCAAGACGTACAACTCGCCGGCAACGGCGGCGGTGGCCGCGCGGCGCAAGTGTGGAAAAACGGCGCGGTTTGCGGTCGCCGACGGCGAGAAGACGCGACCCGGAAGAAGACGAAGTGCGAGCGGCGCAGCGCTGGGTTTTATTGCACTGCGCGAATGTTGTGGTCTTATCGACGTTTTAAGTATCGATGACTAGCGGCTTCCTAGGGGGCGGTGGTAGGATTTTCGATACTAGCTGTACAGCGAGATGGAATTCTATCAGCCGGCTGCTCTCGTTGGTAGTTTTCAGTGGTTCTCTGTTGCTCTGATAGTTTCCGTGGGGTAACACCAGGGGAATGCCGGAGCAGTACCTTCACAAATGGTCCGCGATCTTGAGTTCCTCTTCCTACTTTTCTACCTATCATCCTCTTTTCCCCTAACTTATTCACACTCACAACACTCACATGTCGGGAGATCAGACCTTCCCCTGGCTGAGGTGGTGCCATGTAAATAGGAGGTACCTGGTTGGGGATAATTGCTGTAGAAGACATGTAGGTTGGCGCCGGATCTCGCCATCCTGCTAGGGAAGAAGTGGCTATCTAGCGAGTGTCGAAAAACACCCAAACGTGGCATCCTTTAAGGAATTACCGTAATCAATGTATTTACTATCAGACAATTTTAATTTTTTTCCAGTACCCGATTGTGCATTGTTCTTTTTGATAATCACTGTTGGTGACCGCTAAGGTAAACGTCTACGAGACCAAACGACCCATCAGAATTCTGCAAATATTCCCTTTGCGTCTAATACTTTGTATTCTTTCGATAAGCAGAGAGTTGACACTTACTTATGTGTCAAGCAACAATCCGTACAGTATTTTTTGAATCGTTCAAAAAACCCTGATTAGCAATATTCATACCCACGCCCCGTGATTCGTGCTTTGACTCACCAGAAAGCGAAGAGCTGTTGAATGGGCAGAGGGCGGGGCCGGGAGCGCAGGAGGAGGGTGGGGGGAGGGTGGCGAGCGGGCGTTCCAGGTGCGCAGGGAAACACTCCGGAATTGCGTTGGGCGGATGTGAAATTGAAAAATAACTGCGGTCCGCCCTCCTCCGCTTGCCTCGCCGCTCCAACCCTAACGCTCTCCTCCCGTCCCCGAACAGCCCTCGTTGCACAGTGATCTTGAACCAAGCTCCGTTCAAAGAACGCGACATTCTACGAGTCTCTACATGACCAGACAGTGTTTCTCAGTATAGCATCATGGTGAATCGAAAGAAGTATGTATCAGCATACTTTGGGTTATTCGGGGGAAAATTTTAATTTTTTATGTTATTCAGTCGTTAATATTCTGATTGTATTGAATGTATGTATATATGTATGTATGTATGTACTTGGCGCGACAGTCCGTGCGTCAGGCCTACTGGCGATGTCCCTGCCTTGCGGCCATGGGTTAAGGAGGTGCATTAGGTTAGCACGTAGACATCTCCACGCCGTATTCCTGTCTTCTCAATCTGAGAAGTGAACTTTCTCATCGTTACACAGCAAAACATACTGGGGCATTGCAAGCAAAACGTACACTATAGTCTTGGTTCGACTGAGAATCGAACCCGGGGCTGCGTAGTGGAAAGCGAGAACTCTTACCAAGTATTGGAAGTAGTTCAGTTCATTATTTACTACATTAAATTTTCAAACATCATTCGAAGATGTTGAGGAAACTAAAACACAACATACAAATTCTAATGTTTTTAAACTAAGGAGTATCACAGGGTTCAATGTTTTATAATTAAAGTTTCTTTCATTTCTTATGACACGGTCATTTCTGTAAGAATTGGAAAAGCCGTTCTCTTCTATGTATACTGATTTTGCGAAACAAAAAAATAATTTATTTTATCAATTTTTTACATTGAAATTGTATTTGTGTTATTTTACTTAAAAATCACGCCTTGCCGTTGTTGAGGAAGCCTTCATCGTCTAATCAAGATGGTTAGTTTTGGTTCCTTTCACAAGCGGTGTTAATTTTGTATCCCCTGTTTATCTGTGCTAGCGTTTGAAAAATATAGTACTGCAAGTATTCGCCTCGTTACTGAAAAAATGGTGTCTTTATTGATGTTTACATTATTATTATTATTATTATTATTATTATTATTCAAAAATAAATAGTTGATAGAAGCAGGCAGAAATGAGGAAGTTAAGCAATTGACGAAATTATGTAGATTCCTTTTGGTCCAGAGATTTCATTCGACACGCGTGATCTGCTGGGCAATTTTTTGGAATATCTATTCCACCATTCTTTGATATTTTTGCCACAGTTTTTTTGCAACAAAACAAATCACTGTAGTGACTTATGACACAGTTTAGGCTTAATAAAATTCATAACAGAAAACTCATAACAGACTATTGCTGTCAAAGTTAACTTTTCGCTATCAGATAGAATAAAAAGTATTCTTTAGAGAAATATTGTCCATATTCAAAATTTGTTCCTTAAAGTAGTTTTAGCAATTTATTTTATTTCCTGAGAAAATACACGAGAGAGACATGGGACTTCTCTATTCTTATTAACAGGCAATTGATACTAAATGTAACATCTAGGTATGACGTAAATATTGGATATATATTATCCTGATAAAGATATTTACTCCAATATTTTTTTATTGAAACGGAGACAGCTATTTTTTTATTGACGGTATCTGAATTTTTAAAGAAATGGCTTCGGAACTATTCTACAGAATTCACTGGATCATTGATCATCGCAAAAACTGTATCAGCCATTTCCTATTTATCATTTGATATAGTAAAAACTGCTTCAAAGCAAAATATGCTTCAGCTTTTATTACGTAATACTTTTATAGGGGTGTAATGAAATATTGTTGTTCATCCCTTTTGTGGCGCAATTGAAGCGTAATTGACAGCTGATATGACGAGAATATATTCTAGGGCATGAACACCAAAATGGAGCCCTTTCCGTTTTGCTCCAAACGCCCACTGTGCCGAAAGAGAGTCTTCCCAGATTGAAGTTCTCCCTTCCCTCAACCTTCCACCACCCCCACCTCGACAGCATTCCCGTCGCGCCACAGCCTCCTGCAGACGGCACCCGCTCCTGCTCTCCAGGCGGCCTTGTTCCGGGGCCATCTCACGGCTCGATAACAAGGCGATTGATTTACCCAGCCAATGGAAGACAGCGGTCACGGAAAGCAAACTCTTCAGCTAGCTGGCGCGAACATGCTGTAGGAGTTTGGATCACGACGACTTATCAATTGGAGGGAATAATATATCGTTCATGTGCTGTTTGGCACAAGTCCAAAAATCAGGTGTTGAGACTACACGGTATTTCACTTGTATTGAAATGCATCATTCTTGCTTTTACACTTCCCCAATTTGTTGGCAGAATATGTACTGCTAAGGAATGGTTGATAATTGCTTCTGGAAGGAGACCAATCTCCAATCAGGAAGAGGGGCATTAACTCAATTCGTTTTATTTTTTTGAGTTGTGACATTTGCAGTCCCCAACACGTTCTGTGAAGTTAATGGTCATCGATCCAATCATATCATCCATCATCATCATTCATAATAATAATATATAATAATATAATATAATAATTATATAAATTAATAATAATGTTGGCCCGTGCGGCAGACGGGTTGCGGGGCAAGTCGTCTGTGCCGAGAGGCTGCAGGTTCGAGTCCTGCGTAGACATGGTCGTATTTGTGATTGTCCTTTCACCTATCATCATCATCATATTCATCTATATTTTCACACTACAAGGGTAACAACCTGTGGTAATCCAAGGATACAGCCTAAAAGCTGATCTCTGGAAGAATTAACAACAGTTGATCGTGTAGCGTGGTCAGTAATGGGCCTATACGCCAATAATAATAATAATAATAATAATAATATAATAATAATAATAATTAATTGTCTTTATGTGAGTGACCTTCAAGTAAGGAAAGGGAAGCTCAAGAGGCAACAGAACATAGTGTTCAGCGTCGCATCAGCGAAAACGTTTAAAACCGTTCAGTGTAATGCATTTGCCTTTGAATAAACATGACAAATTTCTTGGAAATGAAGAAGGGTGGACGATGAAACTGTTTTGCCAATGAATGATTATTTTGTGTCAGATAGATCGAATTCAGTCTGGAGGAGAATTCTAGCGACTGGCTGCTCTGATTGGTAGTTTTGCGTGGTTTCTCCGTTCAATTCCGTCGATTCTCCGACCAAGCAAAGCCTCTTCCTTGTCCTATCCTCTCCTCTTACACACACACTTACACTAACACGTACTACACGAGCACACATGCCGCAACCGGTAGGGGGCTTAGAGCTTGTCCTGCTGGGACGGTGCTCCACTGGTGGGAGATACCTGTTTAGGGAAAACCCCGCTAGCCGACAGTAGATCGGCCCCGAATCTCGCCATACAGAGAGGGAGAGATTGCATCCAACTCCCGAGCACAACATGCACAATACTTACGGGACTAATGACTCTGGTAGGTAATGTGCTCGGATTCAATCAATCAATTAAGCCGCCATGTTAATCGTCTGCGTAGACCGTTTGCGTCACGCGGATTCGCAGAGAAGCGAGATTGCGAAACGACCTCCATTGTGAACGCAGCCCAACTCTTCTTTTGTGGGCAGGTGATCCCGCGGATGATCACTTTTCCCGTTCGTTGCAGGCGCTAATGGCCAATTAGCGATAGCCGGATGCGCACCCCGCCCACTTTTCACTTGGTGTTGCTTTGGAAGCGACTCTACCTCGCAGAACTCGTTACGATCGCATTGTCCGGCAATCAAAGAGTAAAGTGCGAAAACGCCTGGCAACTGTTCCTTCCTTTTGTTGAAGCAAATGAGATTACAGTGGGAGAATATCCAATGCGAGATGTGTGCAAATGTTTTATCTCAACTTATGGGAAAGATATCTTAATTGATGGTAATGTCGCATTGTTATATTTTGTTATTTCTAACTGTTCAAATACTTTTTAATACCTTTTATTAAAATTTTTATTGTTATTTAAAAATATGTTAGTAAGTCGTAATTGTGGTTGTTTTCGCAATTATATTCGTTCTTTAAAATATTATTTAAACATGTAATTTCTTCTGAGAGTAAGAGTGATCTCTGGTTTTGCTGTTTCCAAACAAAATGAGATGGAATTTTAGTTGCTTCTGAACAGAAAATGTGGTTCTCGATTTTCATAACAGGTCTGAAGAAAATGTTGTTTTCAGATGAATGATAGACTAGCAAATTAGGAATCTGTTCTTCCGCAGTATTTTGAAGAAAGAATGTTGTCACTAGTTTTTTTCTGTGTCATTCTGATTGCTCTATAATTTTTCTCTCATCTTCTCTTTGCATGTGTCTTTAAAGATGGTCAGAATATCACTGACATCCTGACGTATATTAATGTACCCCTAGAGAAGAGGTGAATGTAGCAAATACCTTCAAAGAAAATTACATGCACATGTATGCGTTTAATCTAAGCGTTTCTACGCATGAAGATTGATGTGTATTCGAATTTCACTTCTGCCCACTTTTTAAATCCCCTCATTCAAAACTCACGTCACGTCATGTAGTCCGTGTTCCCACTGCCTGCGCTACTGAAAGAAGCACCATCTCACACCCTTTCCCCTCACAGGCGCTCCCACCCACTGCGTTCTGTGCCCACTGCGGCCCGACTGTGCCCATTGCCCACCAAGCCTTTGTTTACTCGCCTGTCGCCCTAACTGCCACCGGCCGTGCCCTTTTGTAGCTCCTAATTTACGGAGCCGCTCATTGGAAAATTAAGGCTCCTCGCCCTTTCAGCGGGTGCATTTCGGGCCCGGTGTTTCGCGCCACGGAGCGGATGGGAGTAATCCAGGATTCGGTTCGTTGTTCGGTCGCAGGTGACACAATGTGGCTTTCCGGTGCAGGGGGACTTGCTTTGTGGGCTGAACGAATCAGTTTTGGCGGCGACCTCTCACTTACGTAACATTTGATTGGTTTGTGTCACACGTAGAACACTTGGGTATCCGCGTTTCGAAGGATGAATTTTATTTAAACATAAAATAACATTATTTTTTTCACTCAGTACGAAGTCGAATAAACAACAAGTGAAGTGTGAGTTTATGTTTTGAAGAAAAGATGGAAATATTGATAAATTAGTGCTACAACACCACATTCTTTCTCGAATTATTGGTGACGGTTACGTACATTATTATACTGCACTTTCTATCCACTTCAGACATCACTGGAATAATGCAAAAAATACACGAAATGATTTATAGATCAAATATTGAAGAATGTATTGCGTTTAGAAATAAATATCTAACTACGTAAATACGGAACCGGGTTCAGGAATATTTAAATCTTCATCCCTTCATCTCATGTTGTTATCTCTTCCAAATGACTAATGTACTAAGATATCTACTTAGCTGTGTTTACGTGTGTGTTTAACTGCGTTCACATCTATCATATACTGTGGTGTATGTATGGTATTATGTAAACTAAGTTCTTGTGCTAAACTGCACAATAAGTTGCGTGTTAGTCTGCACAAGTATGTCTGTATGGTGGGTTGTAATAAGTTTTCTTCTTAGCTGTATGCAACGCGCTGCGCTAAGCTGCACAACCAACTGTAAGATGTATGCTAGGCGTTGTTCTAAGGTGTGCGTAAAGCATTGTCATCAACTAAGGTCAAATATAAGTGCTACGCCGTAAGTTATCCGGCGTGTGCTGGGCAGCGTCCTAAGCACTAAGCTATTATGTGGCAAGTGCAAGGCACAGCTATTTTTCAACTCACAAGTTTTCCTCACCTGTGTTGTAGGCGGTAGACTAAGCAATGTGCTAAGCTTGGCACCAAGTTGTGTGTCGAATCGCTGTGTGCATAGCGTCTTTCCATGAATATGAGTTGTATTCTTTCGGTCTCATCTTAAGCTGTATGTTAACCTACTATATGAAATGTGTGTTAGACCCTGGTTTCAGCACTGTGGTTAAGTGAGGTCTATGATGGGGACTAACCTGTGTGCTGGACAATGTGTTACACGTAAGTGAAAAAGTGTGTTAAGTGGCTTGCTAAGAACAGGCAATGTTAGAATCGATGTTCTCATCACTATTCTAGGAGGTGGGATAAGCGTTTCGCTCAGCCTGATGCTACCAAGTTATGTTCTTAATTGGTATGTGCTAAGAGCCTTACAATGGTCATGTATTGTGTCCCAAGTTGCGAGCTCAGCTATGTGCGTAGATGTTCGTTGCAGTTAGTTCTAAACTGCGAGTTAAGCTTCGTGTTTTGCTGTATGTTAAACTGAATTCTGAACTCTGGGTAAAGCCGTTCTGAGCGGTATATCGAATCCTATGCAACACTGAATGCTTACCTTAAGAAAAGCTGTATTAAGATAAGCTCCATTTTAAGCTAGATGCTAAGCAGTGTGTTGATCCATGTTCGAAGCTACTGCTGAGGTGTGCTAAGATGCGTGTTCAGCTCAGAGTAAGATAAGTACTAAGAAGAGTGCTAAGTTGAATGTTAAGGCGTGAGCTAATGTTTGTGCTAATGTTCATTAGTGGATGTGTATAAATATGTGTTCTAAGCTAAGTAATAAAGTGTTAACTAATATGTGTACTAATCTGAGCACTAAAGTGTTTTTTAACATGTGAGCTAAGGTGTGTGCTACGATGTAAGCTAAGCTAAGCGTAAGGTAAGCCGTGATCAGAGGTCTAATCCGAGTGCTAAGGTGTGTGCTATGTTTAGTGCTAAGCCAAGTGCGGGACGAGTGCTAAGCGCGCGTGGCGCGTGTGTGTGTGCGCAGCTGATCGTGCGCGTGTACGCCGAGGGGCTGCCGCCCACTGAGGTGCCCGTGACGCCGGCCACCACGGCGCGCGACGTGGTGGAGTGCGTGCGCGACCCGGGCGCCGAGCGCTGCGACCTCGTCGAGGCCTGGCCCTCCGGACGCGGTGAGTACCACTCGCACTCTTTTTCTCTCTTTCTCTCCCTCCCTCTCCCTCTCTCCCTCTCTTTCTCTCCCTCCCTCTCCCTCTCTCCCTCTCTCTCCCTCCCTCTCTCCCTCTCTCTCCCTCTCTCCTCTTTCCCCTTATCTCTCCCTTCTCTCCTCTCTCCTCTCCTCCTTCTCTCTCCCCTTTCTCTCCCCTCCTCTCCTCTCCTCTCTCCCCTTCATCTCTCCCTCTCTTCTTCCCCTATGATATCCCTCTTTTCTCCTCCTCCCCTCTCTCACTTTCTGCCCTCTCTCACTTTCTCCCTCATCTCGTCCCCCTCTTCTCCCTCTCTCCCCTCCCCTCTTTCTACCTCTCCATCTCTCACTCGCTCCTCCCTTCTCTGCTCCTCTCTCTCTCTCTCCCTCTCTCTGTCTCCCTCTCTCTCTCCCTTTCTGCTCCCCTTCTCTGCTCGTCTCCCATCTCTCTCTCCCTCTCTCTCTAGCCTCTCTCCTCTCTTCATCTACCTTCTCATCCTCTTCCTCTCTCTCTCCTCTCTCTCCCTCTCTTCCTCTCATCCCCTCTCTCTCCCTCTCTTACTCTCTCTCTCCCCCCTCTCATCTCCCTCTCTCTCCCTCTCTCTCCTCTCTTCTCCCTCTCTCTCCTCTCCTCCCCTCTCTCTCCCTTCTCTCTCCTCTCTCTCGTCCTCTCTCTCTCCCGTCCTCTCTCTCCGACTCTCTCTCTCTTCCTCTCTCTCTCTCCCTCGTCTCTCTCTCTCTCTCTCTCTCTCCCCTCTCTCTTCCCTCTCTCGTCTCCTCTCTCCTCTCCTACTCTCTTCTCCTCGGCATCCCTCTCCCTCTCTCTCTCCCCTCTCTTTCTCTCCTCTCTTCTCTCCCTCTCTCTCTCCCCTCTCTCTCCTCTCTCTCTCCCTCTCTCTCTCCCTTCTCTTCCTCTCTCCGTCTCTCTCTCCCTCTCTTTTTTCTCTTTCTCTTCGTGATTATAGTTGGTTGTCATCTGTGCGATTCTCTTCTTGAAAAGACTTCGTAATATCTTATTCGAACGCTGTGACTGTTACTCTGCTTTAATGGTAAGTTTTCTTCACAGACTGAAATCGGTAAAGATGGCTCAGGGTATCAATGGATGCCAATTCTGTGCCTCTAGCTTCATAGCTAGGTTGAATTCAGCCGCTATCTGGAGGAGAGTTTTAGCTCTCCGCTGCTCTAATCGGTAGTTTTACGTGGTTTCTCCAATCAATACCAGGAGAATGCCTGAACAGTACCCTGAGAAATGGACCATGGATCTTACGCTATCTTTCCTTCCCATTTCGCGTCCTATGCTCACCCCTTACGCACATCTACACTTACATGCTCTACACCGCCATATATGTCGGGAGCTTAGAGCTTGCCCCCTACTCCACCGGCGGAGATTCCTGGCCCCCGTGCACCTACTCGCACAAACTCACGCACCACCTGCCGCCGACGCTGCTGGGAAACAAGAAGATCGGGTCATTGTTCTCGTCGCCTTACATAGGCCCTTCGGCTTTACCCGCCGCCCCTGTTGCCTCCACCCTACCGCCGTCCTACCACGCCACGTCCACGGAAAGTCCTAGTACGTCATCACTCCGCCCTTTCTTAAACAGCCGGCGATGCCCGCCGTCTGCTACGTGCTTGTCTCCATATTTTAGCGCAACACAGTGCAGTTTTCTACAGTAGCAACCAGAGATCAGCAATGACCCGTGCGTGTGCGGACCGATGTGGCACGTGTTGTAATCGTGCATGTACCTAATGGGGCCTTTACAGCCTGTATGTAATACTTTTGGAATGTTGTGAACTTGTAAATGCTAAAATGATTTGGAACAAAAACCAGTACTCCTATTTCAAATACCTTAATAAATATGAAAACGACAAATTTGGTGTGACGTTAAATGCATGATAATGACGATAAATGAATGATATTTTATGTATACCTTGCCGTTTCATGTTTCCAATCGTGCTTGTATTCTCACAACAAATATAGTTGCCATGACGCAAGCTCCAACCCTCGTGGAAATGTCGATACTTAAATATCGACATATTGAAGCCGATGCTTTTAACATCGATGTTTTGTGCTCAATATTGTTACATTTCGTTTTGTATGTACAATGTTTCGTTTACAAATTAAAATCCCCTTTATACATATTTTGTAAATATCAAAATATGAACAAATAACTACTGCTACCACTGGTAGGATTTGTTTTTGAACCAAAAGAAGTTGTCAGTACTATTTTCACTGATCAGCCGTTTTTCGACTGGGATGAAGCCGAACACCTGGCATTTTGCTTTTCTTCATGTTTCACTCATAGATAGGCAGTTGACGCGTGCACAAATGTTGTCGACGCGTGCACAAATGTAGAGTTTTCCCCTTTCTTCCCGCACCCTTCCTCATTGAAATAAGGACTGATGCTGTGAGATGCCCCTGGTGCTCTGGCTTAATTTTGTCCATTGTTCTTTTTTTTAAATATCCTTTTCAGTTATATCTTAATTATAAACTAATAAATACGGCCATTATCGCATTAAATTTTCTTCACCAAAAATGTAATGTTACAGAAAATTAAATCAGCTTACAAGTATAGGTGGTTTTTGGCCAATGTAATATTCACATTAATTTTAAATTTTGAATATTGATGGTTGGAATTATCGATGTACTGCTATTGATGCCACATCACTACGGAGATAATTTCCCCATCACAATGGCTTATATTTGTGTTCTTCGTTTTTCTTATATTGCTCATATGTAATAATGATTGCATGCATACAATTTTCTTCTTTTTTTTAAATACCATGCCATTTTTCTGAAATGTTGCTTTCGTCGCCACTCTGTTGCTCTTAATACGATTTGTCGTGAAAATTGGAGGGCTGTTTATCATAATTTACTCTATCGATCTCGCAACCACCGTATCTGCTTCCGCCCACAGCGCTGTCGTGCTGCCCTCTGTCGGAGGGCGATTGTGTCACATTATGCGAGAGCGCATCCGCAACTGGCGTTCTCACGGATCGCCCCCTGCCCTCCTCCCACGCACCTCCCCCCCCGCCACTTTCATAAGCGCTCTGGACATACTTGATGCAGGCTTAACCTGGAACTAGTCGCGTAGGTGTACTGCATTGCAGCAAGATTCATCTCTCAGTGGAGTGATTGATTGATTGAATAATGTTTGCGGGCTCGTTAAGGCGTTTCATTTTATAAGGCACAAAATAAATTGTAATTATTTTTGCTTATTCTTCGAGTCTCTGTGATGTGAGGCCTCACATGCCCAAATGTTGGGCATTCCATTTTGTAACGTTTTATGATTTTGCTAATTTAATGTGACAAACTTCCACAAATTATTTGTTTATTCTATCGTTACTATATTTCTCGAATTATTTCAAAAATATCGTTTATTTCACTGCCCTGATATGCTCGTAAATTATTGTTCTAGTGACTTGTAATTTGGCTAGATTTTTTTTTATTTTCTAAATATCTTGCATAAATTTAACGTACAGTATACGTCATCACACCTGTTTTACGTGGATGTGTGACTCAATGTGATACACAAATCACGATTTCTGGAAATTCTGTGGAATTTACTACTTACTGAATTAATGGCAATCCAATGAAATATTAGTCTTTTTTGAAATAACAATTAACATTTATTGCAAAATTCTTATAAAATGTCTCATACAAAATAAAATGTAACATTTTTTCGTAGCTGGATTATTCTCCTAGTCTCTGTGATGTGAGAAATATATATGCCTGATTTCAGGAAGATGGAATAATGTTTGGAGTTTGAACACTTTGACCAGTTTTGTAAAACTAGGCAAAAATACGATTTAATATTAATTACTTTTATTGGGAAAATTAAAAATAACAAGCTTAAAATAGTATTAAAACTAGTAAAGAAGATTTCTAGGTTGCATGATAGGCAAAACATGTATTATATTAATTATTGTAGAACTAAAACAAAAGACGAAGAAACTGAATATCTTAAGAATAAACATAACAAAGCTATCTCTGAAATCAATAAGACAATTATATTAGAAATCTCCATTATCATCATAATAAGCAGCAGCAACAGCACCTAGAGACGAAGAGTCTGAGTTTTGCTCACGTCTGCTCTGGATCGAGAACAGATGTCTATTCAGCAAGCCACTAATTCATTTTCACGCAACTGCAAAGAGCCTTAAATATGTATTTCAAATATTTCCGTATCTCGACCTGCCGTTTACCGAGCTCGGGCAATCAACAAAAGTAAAATAGCAAAGAAAATCGAAGAGCCACTCTTTGAAAATCGTCTTTATTTGGTCTCGCAATGAGCGAGATAGTAAACTTGCCCTCAGTTGCCAATGGGAGTTTCTAAACTTTGGAAGATAGAGTTGCAGTTCTAGTGGCTTGTTAAGCTTTTCAGCATTTACTTGGTGTTCTCCTGCCCTGAAAGGCACTGGTCTGGACGGTTGACGTAGTTATTCGGTAAGAGGACTGATTTGGGATCGAACTATCGATCGATCGATCGATCGATCGATCGGAGTGGGGTAGGCGCTGCTAGGTCAGTTCTTAAGAAGCAAAAATAGGCATTTGTCAGCCATTGTTAGTCATCTGTAATGCACGGTGGTGTCTACATTAAAAGTTTACCCTCTCAAGTTACTTCTTTGCAAGTACTTAACAGAATTGAATCACATTTACCAAACAATACTCACAACTTAAAATGAAAGGTTTTATAATATTCATACTCGAAGTAGCGTAATGTCCTGAAACCTTGTGAAACGTTTAAGGTTTATCAATATAACTAGTTAGATCTGTATTGTAACGTTTTATATCTTAAATGAAGTGAAATATTTTTATCAGGCCTCACATGCCCAAATGTTGGTCATGCCATTTTGTAACGTTTTATGATTTTACTAATTAAATCTGACAAATTTCCACGAATTATTTATTATTGTATCGTTACTATATTTCTCCAATTATTTCAATTATATGGTATATTTCAATGCCTTGATTTGCTCGTAAATTATTGCTCTAATGGCTTATAATTTGGCTAGCTCTGTTTTTTTCTTTTTTAAAGATCTTGCATAAATTCAACGTACAACATACGTCACCTCACCTCTTTCACGAGGATGTGTGACTCAATGTGATACACAAATCACGATTTCTGGAAATTCTGTGGAATTGATTACTTAGTGAATTGATGGCAATCCAATGAAATATCAGCCCTCTCTTTTCAAATAACAATTAACATTTATTGCAAAATTATTATAATGTGTCTCGAGCTCATTATTAATTAACGATTTAATGGCCTTACTCGTACGGCCTTGATAAAAGGTTATAAGCTTACGCAATGTCTTCTCGATTGATTTGATACCGCCGTCTTCTCCAAAAGAAGATGTTCTGGGTCTTCCTGTCTTCCTGTGGTGTAGTTTATGAGTATCTTGTCCGTGTAAACTTATTTTTCTGACTGTTGCTAACTATTCAGTCCGCTATTCGGAAATCCCTAAATCTGCTTGAATATTATCGCGACCCACCTTTCGCGACTGCTATTTTCCTTTCAATTAACAATTTATTATTTCCCACTACGGAATTATCCCCGTGTACACCCACGAACCCGAAGTTTATTATTAGTGTAAATATCTAGTATTTAAGGTGAAAATTCCCACACTACAACCAATGTTATCTATCATTAAAAAATGCAAACATTTACCCACTTAAACCTAAATAAACAATACTGCTTAGCCTATACTATTATTAACTACTCAAACAAAGGTTCACCCACAAGACAAGTTTACTATAGCAAAATTACTATGTCGCAATGTTCATTACTATCATCTGAATTTCTTTCTCCTCGCTTGACCAAAATGTTTACTCTCTCTTCTCTACAATCCCACGTTAATGCCACCAGGCCATGCCGTCCCTCAATAAAATTATTCGTTTCTAGCATACAGCACGGCACGCCTATATGTTTATTAGTCCGTTGTTATGCTGCGCGTATTCCCTGGATGCTAACATTCTCGATGCATCAATTCCCCTATTACACTCGTGTGACATTTAGGTGTGTCATAGTATTGACAATATAAAACATGTTATTTCAATAATTACAGTTGTGTGAAATACAATTGACTGGTTACGTATTAATTAATTCCACTGATTGTCTTAAAACATAGGAAATGGTAAATAACAGATATTTATAAACCATCAACATAACTAGACATAATATATTGGTATTTGCGGTATGTTAGATATTATAAATGAGGTGGGTTATGGGATTGATTCTTTATGAAATTACTGATTTGATGTAAACCATGGTGTGCCATTGTCCTTAAAATGATTCTGAATTATTACAGTTTTTTGTTGGTTTGTGGCGACTTGTAGCCATTTTGCACAAGGTAGGAGCAGGAAGGGCCTGTGTATTGTCTTTATTACGAGTGCTGTTTTTGGTGACAAGTGGCTGTTTCTATTGATTAATATGTTTAGTTGAAGTAACTTGCTTTTAGCTTGTGTAATTTCGGAGGACAGTAAGAGCATTGTCCAGATCGAGCCCGATGCGATGTTATGGTACTGAGTACTGTCTCTCATTAGACCCAAGTTTCAGGTGGTTGGATGTTATTGTTGTGAGCCGGGAAAACAACCGTTAAACGCTGACACTGTTGGGAAACAAATTCAAAGGACGCTTCCGGTTCAATGTTACCAAACCTGTCCGACAACATGGTACGAGTAAAAGCAACGGAAAATGTTACAGAACGAACGGGCGTTTTTCAAAACGTTTTCACATTTCCTCAGAGAAGCGTGCGTTTCAGGAAAGATGGTTTCTGTCTGCTCTTCTTCTTCGATCTCAAGCAAAAGAGTGGTGTAGAAAGTTATATCAGATTACACAATAGGTTGCTGAAGCCTCACAGTTGTTGCAAGAAATTCCTGTTGAGAAATTGTACCAGTAACTTGGAGAGGCTTTCAATTGAAAATCCAAACATATTTATTGACTTTTTTATCATAGTCCTTTATCAATTTTAGAAATTTGACCATTTTACGTTGCCAAATAGTGTACTTTTCTACATTGTTTTTTTTCTGGAACCATTCTAAGCTATCCTCGAACAAGTATAACTCACGTGTGTCATGATATGACAAGTCGTGTGGATATCCTCCTCTTGCAAAATCGCTAACACATTCCTGCTACCGGAGAACAATGACGCCACCTGTCTGACAAATTTTAGATTAACCTCGCGTTAAACAAGATTAACTCCCTATTAAAAGACGAAAAACTAGATTGACTCTCTACAGCAGTCCTCCCTCAGTCGAAACATGCTACTGTATTACTCTATATACGAAATCCTTGACGGCATTAGATCGTGCCAAAGGCCAGTGCTCGATTCAATGCCTATCAGTCAGAGTTAAATTTAACCTCATGATCGTTGGCTAAATGTGATCATCTTCAACCCACCTGCATGCCGTAACATGTAGCATTGTAACATTTGTTCTGAGGCACTTTGTGTCATGCATTTCACGTGTGTTCCACTTACCCATATGCCGTGGTGGGATCCTAGCGAGGGCCTGTGTGAGACTAAAGGAGGTGGGGGTGTGGTGAGGCAGGGAGAGGTTGGGCGGCGCTAGTTGGAACGAGAGGAGGGAGGTGAGGCGAGGGTAGCCGAAAGTACAAGCGCGGGGATAGGAAGCGCCAGCGAAGGTGGGACGAGACGAGGCAGGGTAGAGAAAGAGAGAGAGAGAGGAGGGAGAAAAAAGACGGAACGGGACTATGTGTGGCGGAGTGGGGGAGGCGTGACAAGGGGCAAGATAATGCATGGGGAACGAGCATGGATGTGGGAGAACAATCTCAAAGAAGGGAAGCGGTGACGAGACGACGTGGGGCCAAAAGTGCGGGCGAAAAGAGTCGAGGCGATGTATGTCAAGGAACGAAGTCAGGCGTGGCGGGGAACGGCGGGGCGGAGTGAGGCAAGACGGCGCTCGATGAAGCGTGGGAAGAGGAAGGTGGGCAGTCAGAAGCGAAGCCAGGCGTGAAAGAGCGAAGAGCGATAAGATGAGAGACGGAAGGATCGGAGACGAGTAGGGAATGGGCAACTTGGGCAACAATGAAACAAGAGAGAGAGAGAGAGAGAGAGAGAGCAGGAGAGAGTGAGAGGAAACGGAGCGGAAGGGAGAGAGGGGGAGAGGAAAAAGACAGGGAGAGGTAAAGAAACGGTGATAGAAAGAGGGAGGGACAGAAAGAGGAAAGGAGAGAAAGAGGGAGGGAGACAAGGAGGGAGGAAGAGAAGGAGGGAGGGAGAGAAAGAGGGAGGGAGAGAGAAAGAGGGAGGGAGAGGTAAAGGCAGAACGGAGAGAGAGGGTGGAGGTATAGAGAACGGAAGACGCAGGATGAGGTGGGATGCAAAGCCCCATAAGGGGTAGAGCAGCTCTGATGGGTGCCTTGCTTTATTGGGGGGGGGCGTAGAATACGTATCTCTCTCTCTCTCTCTCTCTCTCTTTCTCTCTCTCTCTCTCTTCTACGTATGTATTTGATTGTAGTTTTTCAGTCCAAATCATTATTTATGCTAATTGAAAAGCTGTGACAGAATGAAAAGGCTCGGAGGAAAAAAATCAACAGAAGTTTGCCCCATAATCCAGCCCCATAATCCACGGGCGGAACGTGCCCAAGCGGAGCGGAGAACTGCTCGCCGCGGAGGCGGCGGGCGGGGGTTTCGCGACGGGCAGCGGCGGCGACGCCGTCGGCCGCAGACTGGTATTGAGCGGGCGCGGCGCGGCGCGGCGCGGCGCGGCGGGGACGGCGCGGAGCGGCAGCGGGGCACGTCTCCATGGCGACGAAAGGTGCGCCTACGTAAACAAGCGCCGCGCGAGCGCGCCCGCGCCTGCCTTTGACGTCGCGTAACGTCGCGGGCGGCGGCGGCGGCTCTGCAAACGCACGCACTCACGCGCGCCCACGCACTGGCGTCTTTCCGCTCCGCGCCGCGAGGAGCGCGGCTGCTGGCGGAGGGAAAGGAGGCGCTGGGAAACATTTCGGTTTCATTGAATAGTAATTTGATCTTGGCTTTAACGGCTGTGGAAAATGCTAAAATTTCAATTCATGTTAAACAGATTATTACCTCTGTGCATAAAGTTAGGGAGACTCTGATTGCAAAGTATCTATCTCTTTATTATCCTCTATGGTTATTTAGATAAATTAAAAAATCAAATCATTTGTTATTAGGATTGTCTCTCTCCTATTCTCTGTGCTTTTCTCTCTTTCTCTCTTTATATCTCTCTTTCTCTTTCCTCTCCTCTCTCTCCTTTTCTTCTTCCTTTCCCTCCTTCCTCTCACTCCTTCCTCTCTCTCCTTCCTCTCTCTCCTTCCTCTCGTCTGCCTTCCTCTCTCTCCTTCCTCTCTCTTTCTTCTCTCTCCTTCCTCTCTCTCCTTCCTCTCTCTCCTTTCCTTCCTCTCTCTCCTTTCCTTCTCTCTCTCCTTCTCTCTTTCCTTCTCTCTCTCCTTCTCTCTTTTTTCTCTCTTCTTCTCTCTCTCCTTCTCTCCGCTTTTCGGTCTGTCGTTCTGTCTCTCCGTATGTAAGCTGTAACGTCTCAATCGCCAGAAAGTCACTGTACGTCATCGACATCTCGTCGATCACTTCTTCTTATGGCAAATGATAGTCTTTCTCAACTAGTACAACATTTTAATAACACTTCCGTCTTAGAGGTTCACAAACCGTATTAACATCTCCAAACACTAACAAGGTATGTTGCGAATGCCTTGAGCGAATCATACATAAACTCCACATTCTGTGGAACTGAGAAACCACATATTTAGTTTCCACGTCTTCACGAACCGTTCTGCTTGTTTATCCGGGGACTTCAACACCCCGTTGAGTGGTGACAAATGACAACAATAACCCGCTGCGTTACAATGCGTAGCTGTCCATGTGTATGCTTATCTGTCTGTCTGTCGGTTGGCCTGACGGTGTGTCTTAGTCTGGGATGATCTGGACAGTGGCTAAACCGATTTCGATGGGGTTTTTCACCAAAATGAGTAGAGAATTTTGGCAGGCAAATTTAAGATTTTTTTATAATATTTTTCTATTACATGAGGAATATTATTTTCTTTGTTCTCTACAAATATGTAGTTTTATTCGAACCTTAAAAAGATTGTGTGAACTTCATCTTCAAAACAAGAAAAACCTTACTGTGTACATGCGATTTGGCAACAATTAAGTCCAGTTTTCTTTCCCACCATTTAACTTTGCACTCTTCCAGTGTTCCAAGTGAGACATGGCACTTGTGGATCTTCTGCCCTCCGAAAATCCACGCACTTCGGAAAGCATCGAACTGGATTCAGAGGCCAGCAAGCTAAACCCTCACACACCAATGTGTGCTCAGCATCCCCTGGGCGAGGTTACGCATCAGTTTTACCACGCTCATAAACATACTCGCCCTTGCCTCATTGTCGTATCATTTTCAGGATCCCGTAGACAGCCCCCGTATTCAACTCCCGCACAACAAAGCCCTGCAAAAGCGCGCATCTGAAGCCGGTCGCGCTCCACATCCGCACGCAGACGCAATAACGCTCGACGACGCGCCGGGAGCCCTGTTTGCTCCGCGGAAGGCGGGCCTTCTCCGACCGCCCAGCAAAACGACTGCGCAACAGGCGCGCGCGCGTATTTGCCAGCCCGCTGCGTACGTGGGCGTGCGTGCGTGAGGTGCGCGCCGCGCTGCGTCACTGTTTGCGCGCGCGCTACCGCCCACGCCGCCGCCGCCGCCGGCTGCTGCCCCGCCCCGCTGCCGGCGCGCAGTGGCGACGAAACTATACTTCTTTTCTTTATATCTTTGTGCGAGGCGCCTTGTCTTCACGATGGAATATCTCACGGTATTTTGCGACTTTCTCTGACGTGGCGCATGATCGCTATCACTGCTCCACACGGTCGCGATCATGCGACATCTAGCGGCACGACTGAGAAAGATGCGATGTGCCGTGAGATATTTCATCGTCAAGACAAGACCCTGCGCCCAAAGAATTATGGACCCAAGTATACCGGTTGAATTTGATGAAGAGGATTCCAGGTGGGAGACAAGCAATTTGGAATTTGGTTCAATGGTTGATTGTTCCATGCACGTTAACTGCTTTGGTCATTGGTCCCGTTAATGTAGTGAGAGTTGGTTTCCGTTTTCGTTCCCACTGGATGGTGAAATCTCGTGCAGACCTACACGTCAACTTGTTGTATTTTTTCCAACCAGATACCTCCCTCAGAGAGGTATAGCGCTAGCAGAAGTAGCTCTAAACTTGCGACAGGTCTTCCAACATGTGGGGTGGTGTTGTATACGTACGTGTGTGTGTGTGTGTGTGTTAGTAACCGGTGAAGATAGGTCAAGGAAGAGGAAGGAAAGATCGCGCTGCTCCGTGTACCGTTTATTAGGGTACTGCTTCGCCTGGTTCTGTTAGGAAAAACCATGGACAACTACCGATCAGAGCAGGCGGCTACTAGAATTCCAGAATTCGACCCAGCTATATTGTTAATGTCGAAAATCTGCCACCGTCGGCACTCGAACCCTAGGACCTCCCAGACACAGTCACTATAGAGACAGCGACAGTTTTGGCTTTAAGCTAAACTCAGCCGGTTTGGAAGTTCAACGTGCGGAATATTCCGAACAGAAACTGTTATAAGAATACTACCTGGAGTCGGCCTGCGTGTTTATCAATGTCTATTAGAAAAGAAAAGAAGAAATTAGAAATAATTGTGTCTATGTGGATAAATGGAAGTCGTTTGTTAACTCCACCACGCCCTCACCATCCCCCCCTCCTTCACACTTCACCCCTCTCGCCCGGTTCCGCTCCCCTCCGCCCTCGCCCTGCCCTCCCCTCTCCCCGCCGCTCCTGCATTTACAGAAACGGATAGATATAGTTATGAACAGATAGACGTACAGACGAAGAGCCGGTTGGATAGACGGCCAGTAAGACACACAGACAAGTAACCGGATGGTAGGACATAAATATATTTTTCTATTATTAAGACAATCCAAAAAGATGAATTTTCGGTCATATTCTCCTGATTTAGTTTCGGGGGCAACCTTACGTGTTATCACACTCGTATCCGGCATCCCTAGACTCAACGCGAGAGTCAAAAGGTTCGAGCCAGTGTGCTCGGAATAGCCAGTGAAAACGGATAGTTTTTATAGTTATGGACGATAGAGTACAGACGAAGAGCCGTTTTGGATAGAGGCAGTAAGACACAGACAAGTAACGGGATGGTAGGACATTAAAATATATTTTTTGCTATATTAGAAATCTCAAAAAGATGAATTTTCGGGTCATATTCTCCTGAATTTTAGTTTTCGGCAACCATACGTGTTTATCCACACTCTAACCGGCATCCCTAGACTCAACGCGAGAGTCAAAAAGTTGCGAGCCAGTGTTGCGCTGTCCGCGCGCCGGCATTTGTTTTTCCGGCCACGGGCCGCGCGACAGCCAGCGCCCAACAAAAGCCGCGCGCCGGCGACGGGCCCGGCCTCGGGCCACCGGCCCCCCGGGGCCGTTTTGCTCAGCACTCGGCGTCGCAGGGGGCCGTGGCGGGGGCGCCTTGACGTGGCGTGCCTTGTTAGCCAGGCCCCTTGTTACATTGCAATAGCGAGGACGGATTTACCTGGAAAGCTTTTACCTGGAACGGATTTACCAGTTTATGCGATTGATTGGTTGATTGGTTGGTGAATTTTCAGGCGCGTCAACTGATAAAAGTCGTTAGTCCCGTATGTGT
Source organism: Gryllus bimaculatus (assembly GCA_017312745.1). Lineage (NCBI taxonomy): Eukaryota > Metazoa > Arthropoda > Insecta > Orthoptera > Gryllidae > Gryllus > Gryllus bimaculatus. The sequence goes on from BOPP01000163.1 coordinate 1,020,084, forward strand.
AGGTATGTTTTTATCGCGGGTGTAGCGGAAGATCTTCCCCTGTTGGTGGCGAGATGATGCGTGACTTACGTAGGCTTGCGGGGAGTTTCCCTAGCCAAGATATCTCCCACAAGCGTGGTACCGCCCAGCCGGGACAAAGCTCCCGACTGGTCTTCCGACATGTGTTGGTAGTGTAGTGTGTAAGTGAGGGATGAGGATTAAGAAAAGGAAGAGGATAGGAAAGATCGCGCGCGGATCCGGTGATCCGTTTCTTCGAGTAACTGCTCCGACATTCTGCCGGTATTGACAGGAAAAACCGCGGAAGCACCGATCAGAGCAGCCCCCGCTAGAAATTCTCCTCTTAGACAGAAGGCACAATTCGGCCCTAGCTTAACTTGCAAAAAAATCTGCCACGCGTTGGGCCTCCAACTAGATCTCTCTTGGGGGAGAGGCAGTGCAGGTGATATCAGTTGGATGCCATGAGCCACGGTCAGTCGCTCCGAAAAAAAATGGACGCACTGCGCTGCAACCTAAGCGTATTTTGTGTTAACCAGCGTTCGAAATCGACGAATCGTCCCGTGCCGGAAGGACTGTAGCGTGGTGGTCTTCGGCCAGAGGCGCCCTTCTGGTGGGCGGTTGCGGTGGGAGTGGAGCGAGTGGCTGGCGGGCTGTTTGTTAGGTCGCCGGGGGCGGGGGCGGGGGCGGGGCGGCCGAGAAGTCGCGGGCCGCTGTCGCCAGAAAGCACTGCGTGTGACTCCCGTTTGGGCGCGCCGGCGCTTCTCTGGCAGAGGGACCTCGCCCGCACACGTGGGAGTCACACAACTGGTGCCTGGGGACGGCGGAGGGAGGAAAGGGGAGGAGGGACGGGAGACAGTGAGCAAGGGAGTACTGGAAGAAAGGGAGAGGGAGGGAACATGAGTTGAAGGGTGAAGGAAGAAAATGAGAGACGGAGGGAGAGAAGGTAAAGAGGGAGCTGGAGAGAGAGAAAGATTAGTGACGGAGCGAATGAAAAGGACGAGAAACAGAAATAAGACATGCAGGGACGGAGAGAGAAAAAGAAGTTAAGGAGGTACAGAAGGGGAGAGAAGAAATAAGAGGGTTATGGGGGAAGAATGGTGGATACAGGACGGAGGGATAGAGAGAGGGTAGAGGAAATATGGGAAAAGAAAGAGCGGGAAGCGGATTTAAGTCTAGAAAGAGGAAGAGAGACGGACGAAAGACATCAAGGAGAAAGGAAACACGAGGAAAGAATAGGAAGTGGAATGTAAGCAGGGGGAGATAAATAATGGGAGAGAGATGGAGGAATTAGGAGAGGACGAGAAGGAGAGTGACGGATAAGAAGACAGAGAGGAAGGGAGGAAGGCTACCGAAAAGATGGGAAAGAGGAAAAAGACAAATGAAAGGTTGGCTCCATGGAAAAGAAGAAACGGTGGGAAGTAGTGAAAGGGAGGTCAGTGGTGTGACGGGGAAAAAGAAAAACTGTGATAAACGGCGAGAGGAAGAAAGAAATCAGGAGTTTAAAAGGAGAAAGGGAGATGATGATGATCATGATGCTGACGACGATGGAGAGTAGGGTAGAGATAAAAAGAGGTAGAAATTAATGATAAGTAGGTAAAGAGATTCGTGAAATTTGAAAGAGCCAGGAAAGAAGGAAAGACAGAAAGTAGTGACAAATGCGAGAAAGGGGTAAAAGCTGTTGAGGAGAAGAAGAAGTGGTGGAGCGCACAAGTGTTGGTTTTTAAGGAAAGTAGTGAGACAGAGAAGTGTTATAATGGAAAGGGAGAGGAATGGAGGGTTATAAACGAGTAGAAAGAAGAAAAGGTGACCCGGAGAGAAAATATACCTGAAGATTTGTTTTACTCGTATAAAGAGACATGGAAATGCACTGAAATGTGTCTTGTTTTTCTCCTCGTCCTGAAAACGAGATAATGTAATAGAAACTTCTTCCCTGGCACATAACCCCTGCTGCGTCAGCGACGTCGCAATAAATATTCCCGAACGAAGATATTTCTCGATTAACGCAATTTCCTCCGCCATCTACATTCCATCTCAGCCTCTGGGGAGGGGAAGGGTCGACATCTCGCTGCGACTACCCCAACGCTCGTTATATCCACCGAGCGGATCATTTCGGGCCGCCTGATAATCCTAACCTGGGGCTCTCCACTCCCCCTGCTAATCCCTGGGAACGGAGGTAATCCCTTGGGAAGCGGTCTGGTGGGGGGTGTGGGAAGCGCCGCGGTGGCTGTCAGGTGGACCACAATGGCTGGCGGCCAGGGATATAAAACGAGTTCACATATAGCAGGCATTAATAAAAGGCTCCGGTGAGGCTGTGGCGGCAGGGTGTCCAATATCCAACTCCGCTAGTGAACGTATGCGTGTTGGAGAACGGCTTTTTTCGAATTCCTTCGTAATCCTGTTTAATCCACCGCCTTTGCTTTAAATGGTGTAAGATATGCGTTTCAGACGAGAGCTTCCAATACACGACTGGGGAAGGTGTAAAATTATTTATAGTTTTACGTCTTGTCCTAACAACGACCGATGGTATAAGTGACTATTTTACTACCTCTTCCTTCTAGAATGGTTTATTCTACTGTTTGCATAGACATTCTTAATAACAATTCCAATAAAACACTTTCACATTTAGCAGGCGTTAATAAGGCTCCGGTGAGGCTGTGCTACCTAGATGTAAAAAAATTCTACTCCGCTAGTGAACGTTTGCCTGTTTTCGTATTTTTCCGTATTCCATTACAATCCTGTTTAATCCGACGCTTTTGCTCTCAAACTTGTAAAATACTCTTCTTCGAATATAGTTTAGAATGAAGGACAGGGGAAGATGGGGTGAGAGGTGTTCCTCTTTCATCTCACTTCTTTTTCGTTTTCAGTCCTTACCAACTTACCCGTAAGGTCTGTTGCAATTTTACTATATCTTCCCTCTGGCAATGGTTGTTACTCCATGCTTGCCCCGGAATTATTGATAAAAATATTTCTTTAAATGCGTCCGCAGATAATAATAATTAATAAGGCCCTGGCGAGAATATGCGGACAGCACGCCAAAACTAAGCATCTTTCGGAATGCCTTTTCGTATTCCTTAGTAATCCTGTTTAATCCTCCGCCTTTGCGACGCTTTGCTGTTTGCAACCCACCGTTGCAGAAGAGAGCTCTGAATAAATGACTGGGAAATGCGGTAAGGTGCAAAATCCTCTGTTCCTCTTTGTTTTGTTTTTTGCCTTCTCTCCTAACACAATTAAGGTAAAGGCAAGTGATGATCTTCCTATCTCTTTCTGGGTTCTTCAACATTAATTACTTATTTTCATTGCTCGCTTAGAAATTCTTAATAATTCCATTCGACAAAATGCGTCCACAGATAACAAGAATTAATAGCGTCGAGGCTAACTGGTCTCTCGAACGACTGGGTGTTTCACGGGAACGTTTCGTGTCAGCAGAAAAAAGGAGACAAAGTGGATAGGGGTTTTGATGACACACCACCTTTCTACAAAATTTACTTTGGCAAAATACAATGGGGAAAATATTCGATTTATTATATTTATTAATAATTTTGCAATTAATTGTGGAAACTTGGTATAAGAGTACCTTAACATTACTTTCATTATGCCTACAATAAATTGATTCAATATTATAAAATATCATAAGGAAGTCCCACAATATCCTGCGTGATGTTTAGTGAGGTCGATGGCACTTCTTATGCAAAGTTGAAGCGCATAGTGAGACCGGGACATGTGATCGCAACGAGAAGGCTAGGCTTTTAAACTAGGACTAGTGGCCTGCAGTATCAAAAATGCAGATAGAGACAACCGCACAAAACATTTTTTTTCGGAAAGTATCTCGCACATAACTCAAGAACAACAAACTGTTATAGTCCTCTAAATATTCCATACAATATTAACTCTCTTACCAAACTCGTTGCCATACCGTACTCGTACAAAACACCAGTTTAACAATGCACTCATTAAACCATTGAGAATTGAAATTGTTTGAGAGTTAAGTTCAGCGACTCTCATAAAATAGCTACATACTTCGCGAGTTCGAACAAAATGCCGTCGTAAAATCTCACTATACGGGACAAACTATTTTGATAACGCTTACAAAATTCATTAAAACCGAATTGCCCAGAGGTGGCCCAACTACAGCTTCCCTGGACCGCCCCCAGCCGCGCTCGAATCTACCGCTAGTATGTGTCGCTGCCGATAGATCTCGCACCCTGCGATGCGTCGACTCGCTCCCCACCGTTGATGCGGCATCCGCATGCTGGGGTAAAGCAGGGAGGGGAAATGGTAGATATCATTGACAGTGTGTCAATTTGAAAAGTTAATCGCAGAAGTAAAAGGCCCACGTAAGTAGTCCTCAAAATTGACACTGCCGTGAATATTATATTAAATCTTTAAAAAATTAATAATAAATGGATGAAATTCGCACCTCTTGAGAGCAAGGATGATTCCTGTTATGTGATTGATGTTTCGACGCACGTTAATTCTTATTATCATTAGTCCTGTAAGTACAGTTAATGTTTGGAAACTGGCTGTGTTACTCCCCCGCTGGATGATGAGACTTTCACATTGGCTTGCGGAGGATATCTCTCTTCAGGTATCTCCCTCCACCATTGGGACACCGCCCCAGTCGCGTCAAGCTCTGAGCTTCCGACATGTGTGGAAGTGTAGACGATAGGTATAAAAGTGTGTACGTAAGAGGTGAGGACAGGACAAGAAAGAGGAAGAAGTCATGCACGCTCGTTTGTTAGGTTAGTGCTTCGGAATTCGTCTGGTGTTGATCGGCAAAACCACGGAAAACTTCCTGTTAGAACAGATGGCCTCAAGATTTCTCCTCTTGACAGCGGCGGAATTCACTAGCTACTGAGCACTGAACTTAGCTAGCTACCTATCATCAGGTGTGTAGCTATTGACGAAAATCCGAAATGCTGGAGCAGTACCCCAACAAACCGGCCACGGAAAGCGCGCGATCTCACCTTCCTCTTCCTTGTCCTATCGTCACCCCTTACATACACACCTACACTAACACGCACTACTACTAACACACTCGCCGGGAGACCCGTCAAGAGCTAAGAGCTTGTCCCGTCTGGGGCAGTGCTCCACGGGTGGGAGATACCTGGTTACGGAAAAAACCGCAAGCCGGATCTCGTCATACATCAGAGGAAAGATCACCACTACCTCTCAAGCAAAAAACACTTACAACACTTACGGGACTAACGACTCTCGTAGTTTACGTGCTCGGTTGATCATTAAACAATCAATCAATCGAAAATCCGCCTCCTTCGGGATCCGATCCCTAGGACCTTTCAGTCAGAGTCGCTGCAGAGATATCCAGGAATGCTGTCTCTGAGCCAAGTCAGCCAATGGTGACGCGAATGGGGAAATTTGCCGTTAGTTCCCGTCGACGCCTCTGTATTGATTGGGTGAATAGGTGAACGTGCGAATTATTATTTAAGAGAATGGTTTTGTTATTAATGTGAAGTAAAATAAATAGCGGAGCAAACGTTTCATAAAACAACTTTTTCCAAAAATTTAATAATATATTTCAGTTATACAATTTTTAGTTTGTGAGGTATATCTATTTTACCTTCGGTCTCTAGTTTTTTAAAGTTCCATAATTATTTCGTGTATTGTCGCCTTTTCGTACCCAATAATTTCTTATTGAATTAAAATTGTTACTGAAAATGTAGATATATTTTCCAGATATTTTAAATGAGTTTGAAAGTGACATTAAAAGGTTCTACGAATAATTTTAATTGAATTAAAACAGTGATTGCCATTCATATCTTCTCTGCGTTCAATTAGTTTTCCTGGGAAATGCAACGTTTTAAAGATTTTCAGTTTTCATCGGAACAGTATGGGTTATCGATTACGTCAACGTATTTTGGAATGATTGATGAACCTTTCGAATTTAAAAAAATGAAAATAACGCTAGAGATTCAGACAAGTCTCGAATTTTAAAACGAATATTTCTTCATTTGAAGCATCTTGGTATTGCTTTCTTTACTAGGGAGAATACATTTAGGTGGCTGAATGTAATTTTTCATGTTTTCTCACTACTCAATGTCGCCTTGCGAATTCCCTCCCACCTCTCTCCACACTCGTTTTCCAACAGTCGTCGAATTTCGCAATAGTACCAATCGTCTAACATTCGCATCTGCGAATTGCTTCAGAGTATATGCTGTTGAGGCCTAGAGAAAGGGCTTAAGAAAATACCTGTCAAAATAAATTATAGTGTTTTTATATCTTTTCCATTTGATTGAAATATATGTCTTATCATTTTTGGGGGATTTCTATTTCTCTTCTTCTTCCTCCCTGTGTTTGTCAATGTCCACAGCAATTTTTCTCTTCTTTTCCACCTCTTTCTTATTATCAATCCCTTCTCACACAAGTTTTTCTCTCTTTCTCTCTCGCTTCCTCTCACATACCTGTTTTTATTCCGGATCCCCTCTACTTTGTATTATCTCCCTTCAGTAACGTATTCTCACTTCCGTTGTTCTCTCTTCCAACCTTTTTTCTTTTGCATATTTTCCTCCTCTTTTACACTTTCCACTATCTCTTTCTCTGTTTCTGTATCTCCTCATCTACTTACTCTTCTTACGTATTTTCTTCCCTTGTTTCCCTTTCATCTCTCTCTTTCTCTCTCTCTCTCTTTCTCTCTCTCTTTCTCTCTCTTTCTCTTTCTCTCTCTCTGTGAGTGTGTGTGTGTTTCTTTCCGTCTTTTGTCTCTGTCACTCCATCTTTTCAACTTCCTTGTTTCCTCTCTTCTGTTCCTTTTACTCTTGTTCTCTTTCTCTCGCTCTCACATCATTAGTCCTTACACCTTTTCCTCAACCCTTTTCTCTTAACGTTCTCTCTTTTCTCCTCCTTTCCCGTGTCCCCCACATTCCTCTCCGCATTTTTATACCCGCACAAGAGCCGTGTGCTCTTTCTCGAGGCGCCGTGCCGTCTCCGTCGCCGGCGCCTTCGTCGAAGATATTCCGCCGAGCGAAGTCGTCGTGTGTCGCGTCGTCGCCAAAGAGAGCAGACGAGATTCCGGAGAAAGTGCCTTTCGCGCGCCGTCAAAGCCCCCGGTCGCCGCTCTCATGTTTCAAAGACGTCTTGCGCTCGTGGCGGACGTAGCTCGAACTAATTTACCGATGGAGGGAAGAAAGTGACTGACCAGGCTCTCGAGGCTACCGACGATCACCGTCACCTCACGAGGAAAACATGCACTTCGCTTACGGGAAAATGGCTGTAGCAGTTGTCGCACCCGGAATCGTGGTTAATCAATCAGTCGTTATCGTCGATTGTTTGTTACGACGCGAAGAGAGAAGGGTTGCGTTGCTGTTTGAGCCTGTGCGTTTGCATTCGCCCTCGTGTGTAGATGAATGTATGTGTATTTATTTTGGGGTCGGATTGATCCGATGTTTGCCAGCTAGTGTTTCCAGGCCTGTTTTTTTTTTTTTAATTTATTGTCCACGCACCGAGGTAACGTAGACACGTGGAGAACATAATAGAAATTCGTGTTCCGGGGCTCCCGAAGATCACCGCCACCTCACGAGGAAAACATGCACTTCACTTACGGGCAAATGACCGTAGCAGTTGTCGATATCATGATATCGATATCGTCAATTGTGTGTCATTGAACCGTCTGTGCGTATTGTTTGCCACCGATGAAGACTGTTAAGGGGTCATCCGTAATTTATCTAACGGAAATTTGGAATATTTTGAATAACCCCCCTGTCCCCCTTGTAACGCACTTGTAGCGTGCGCTTCAACCTTCATATTTTACCATGTAATCCTTGCGAAAAGACCCCCCCTCATTTATAATAAGTAAAAATCAACTATATAACAGTAAAAGGAATTTCTAATATTTGTTTTGTTGTATGTATTAAAATTGATTAGTTCTAATCGGTTGGCACTGCTCCCTCATTCGCTTACTGTTAAGATTGGGGACAATTTTAAAGTGAAGGAAAAAGTAGTTTATGCAATTAGTTTATAATGTTAAGCTGTATTGCATGAGTACATGTTTTGAAAACGAGTGACTTTAGGAGCGAGTTTTCAAATTTGTGCGAATGTAATAAAGCAGCATTATAAACGAGTTACATACTATATTTTTTTTGTATAACAGCATTATACATTTATAAGAGAATCAAAATTAATTTTGCGAAACAACTTCCCTGTGACGACTCGAGTATTTGATATCGTGCGAGTAAACGGTGGTCGGCTGTTCCGTTTAGCTCTACCTCCCCCCGATTCTCTCGCTACGATTGGCGGAATGTGTGATGACGCAATTAATCCTGACATAAAATCTAATACATCATGTGTGTCGTAAAATGCCTGATTATGAACGATTTCTTGCGAGAGAAAAGGTTCTTTTATAATGCTGGAATACAAAAAAAAGTATCACACGCAGAGTACACGCTTTGGTGGACGACGCGTGAGTGAGAATCTACGTTGCCAATTTAAGTGGAATCTAGAAGACTCTTTAGATCAGTTTTGAATATTTTCTATGCAATCGAACACATTAAAGCAATATATACTTAGTAAAATATACTTTCAAATAAATTGTAACAATATTTTGGACAACTTATTCGTTACAACTTTTTGATTTAATTTGTTGATACTTTAATGTTTTAGTATAAATGAATGACAGTAATTATTTCAGCAAATTATGAAAAATTAAGAAAATAAGTATCAGTGTTATGTAAAACAAAACTAATACCTCCTACCCCTATGTAACGCAACGTAACGCTGCAAACTGCAAACCCCCCTCTCCTCCCCCTTTAGCGTTACGTAATTTATGAACGACCCCTAATGGTAGGTGAAAATCCGAACTTACGAAGCTGTTTCCCTGCAGCGTCAGAAACGTTACTATTTTAAAGACATATTTTCGTCGCGTAAAACTTTTAAAATCATCGTCGTGAGACGGTTAGATATGATACATTGTTACGGATAATGACTGGAACTAAAACCGAAGAATAATGTTCTGCATAAAGAAATCAATATTCACCACCTTACAATCGTAAGTTCGCTTAAGATTAAACACGTTTCGGATAAGCGCTACCTTTCATGGCCATTTTGCAAGGCATAAACAAGGCTGGAGATGTTTTGCTCGTCCATCGTCGTTAATGCGACTCGAAAGGTCAAAGAGCGCACCAGACGCAATTCGTCCTTTACAGCCGCCATTTCCTCCACTCGCAGCCGTTCGTGCCCTTTCTTACGATGGACGTCGCCCGGTCTGCTCGTCGAACCGACAGGAGCGCTTCTTTGGGTCGTAAAGCATCCTCACATTCTCCAATGCTGTCGTTTGTGGCTTATCTGTCGTCTCCAGTGATGTATCTCCCACAACAGATGTCTCTCGCTGTTCCTGTGAGGGGAAAACATGCGAAGGACACAACAATGGATTGAAGAGCATTGTTGATTTAGTTCCTGAATGGATACTAAACACGCAAGTTTTCTTGAGCCCTCATTCCTCGAGGCGCTCCAAAAAATGGGTGTATTTAGTTTCGATCATGTACGCTAGAGGTTTTTCAAGTATTACCAACCACTGTAAAATTGGCGATGGATTGATGCCAATTCTCAATCAACTAGAAAGACTAGAACACAAATTACTCATATGTTCCCATTATTTTTATATTTAACTACATTTTGTATTTTGATTACTTAATTTGTTACTTCTTGAAGGGGGATGGTACGGTCAAACAAAAAGCTGCATAAAATAGCATTTATTGAAATAATCGTTTACAATGAATAAAAGCGATATACAACATTGGCGTTTCTACTCGTTTGACGTTTATTTCTGGTCTTTTAGCTCCGCGATATATCAAGTAGATGTCTTTTTACGACAGCGAAACGACATGCCTTTTTTGCATGCGGGAAAAAAGCTCGAGTGGCGTACCGTTTGCGACTAACATTTTTTCAAAAACTATATTACTCTATTTATAAAATCTCAAGCGAGAGGACAAGTGCCCTGTCGAAGACAAGATCCCCTTAATTAATAAATAAGATGTTTAAATTTAAGAGTTTTCTTCTATTAAATTCAGACATTCAAAATCTTCCCAATGTGTTTCCCTGCGTTGTGAATGGTGCGGCCTGATATCATGCATAGTTCCTTTCCTTCCCCTTCCAAAGCAGCTGGGCAAAGTGACGAGATCAAAAATAAGGGAAACTCACGTGTGGATGGCCCGCAACCATATTAAAGATTGTAGTTGTGACCCGTGAGTCATTGCAACTTGGACATCCCTTTTATAAAACATCAGTCAGAATTTTTCCTCAACTTTCAAATATTGACATAAATTAATACAGGTTTGTATAGAAACAGTTTTTAAAAGAATTTATAAGGAATAATAGCGTATAGTACATCCTAGGCATCTATCCTAGCATACATCCTAGCATTGTACATCCTAGGACGTGTCCCGCATGTCAGTCTATGTCTGTCTCTTTTTCCTCTCTTTTTCTCTTACATTCTTTTTCTTTTTCTGTATTTTCCTTTTACTCTTCTCTCTCTTAGTTTCTCTCTTAGTCTCTCTCTTAGTCTCTCTCTTAGTCTCTCTCTTAGTCTCTTTCTTTTTCTCTCTCTCTCTTTGCTCTCTCACTCTTTGTCTCTCTCTCTTTTCGCTCTTCTTTTCTCGTACTTTTTCTTTTTCTCTTTTCTGTCTTTTCCTCTCACTTTTCTCTCTCTCTCTCTCGCTCTCTATCTGTCTCCGTAGTATTCATTTTCCAACCGTCTTTTCAATATGGTCCCTTCTACTTCTCCCCATTTACGTCCATCTTCCTCTTCTTCGATGGGTAGTTGGTTGCCGTTTCCACAGAATTTTCGGTTCTTTGCATCGGTCCATGCCCTTTTAGTCTTTTCACTTGAATGGTGTCAATTATGTTCAAACTCCGTTTTACGTTTAATTACTTCTTTCTCAACTTTATCCATTAAAGTCAGTCTGTAACTTCGGCGCGACAAGTGTCATTTTCATTGCTGCCAATTGTTTTCATTCTTTTATTTTACTTCTCATACTTCAGACTACTGAAAGGCAATATTTTCGACGGCTACATGATCTGCTTTTTCTTTCAACTCTTACTTAATTTATCTTTCCACATCAGTGAAGTCTTGAATGAAGGTTGAAAGGGTTGAACAAGTACAGTTGTGGACGATTCATAAATACCTCGAATTACCTTTCCCATAGATTGTGTTAAAAATATCTCAGTATATGTCATAACCTTTTTTCAACATATTTCGAATTTTCGTGTATCAATGGTAATAACACATCTGGCATTTAAAATCTTTTTCAATAAAATGCTTTTCTCGTTGAAAATTTTCCAACATTGTACCCATTAATTCCCACTCGTGCAATAGCCTGGGAATAAGGGAGTTGGTGCTGAACTACGGTAAACCAATAGTCTTGGGGTTGGACACGGCTCAAGCCATGAGCATAATTTATTCACATTATGATTGTGGTTGCGGAAGGTTTCGCCGCATCATCACATATTCAATCGAATTATCCATTTAATCATTCATTGACTCAGTCGTTCTATCAGCTACGCCAGTTTACATGCATATTTCGCTGTATTCCGGAACTAGTTATTTACCATCTGCCGCTGCCTGGAAGATAATTCTGTCGGCCGGCTGTTCCAATCGGTAGTTTTCTGTGATTTCGCCAAGACCAGGAAAATATCCGAGCAATACACTAACAAAAGGGCTACAGACAGGACCCGATAATGCCTTCCTCTTCCTTGTCCCATCTCACCTCCTACGTACACACGTACTTATATGCACAACCTATCCCTATTAAAACAGGAAGCCCTTTGAAGGTCACGAGCTGGCAGGAGAGGAGTACACTGTCATCGAATCAGCGAACTTCATTACGAGTCAAACTTTTGGACTGAAGCCTCCGATTGGATCACAGTGTCTCCTTCTCCTTGGAGCTCGTAGTATTCAAAGGACTTCCATTTTTATCGGAGTATACCACACTTGACAGGAGACCAGACGGGAGCTTCAGGCTTGTCCCGGCCGGGGCGGAGATACCTGGTTGGGGAGAACCCCTCAAGCCGACGTGTACGTCGGCGCCAGATCTCACGAGTGGCGAAACATAACCGACACCTCCGGCGATGAAAACTTGGAATACACTTAAGGGGCTAACGAACTTAGCAGTAGACGCGCCCAGAAACATCAATAAAATCAATCTGTAACATCAAGGTCGGATGACGCAATTGCCTGGACGAGAATGTTAGAAACGGCCTGCTCAGATCGGTCGTTGCCCAGGGTTCATTTGTTCAATGCCAGGTGGATGCCGAATTAGCGCTCTAAATCGAGGGTAAAATGCGGAAATTGAGGACAGACTGCCTGCGGTAGCCCGCTGCAGTTGCTGCTTGATTGATTAATTTTTCGTGTTTCCGCACGCGTAGACTTATGTTTATCCGACCCAAACGTGTAGTGCGTGTGTATTACCACAATAGATTGCCGTGATCTTCCCCCGCCGAATGGTGCTTCTGGACCCGTCTTACGACTTGTGGGGTTTTCTCCAATCCTATACCTCTCACCACAGCCGGCACTAGTTCCGAGCTCCCAACTGCTCTCCCGGTATGTGTAGTAGTGTGTGTGTGTGTGTGTGTGTGTGTGTGTGTGTGTGTGTAAGTATGGCATGAGAATAGGTCTGAGGAGAGAAGAGTAAAACGCGCGCATTTTTAAGGTTGTTTCAGTTCTATTTGTAAGGTTGTTTCAGTATTCACATGGAACAGCTGTAAGTTGCTCGCGAGCCACTCGCCGTACACTACACTTGAGCCGATGGTACCTCCAGCTACGCTCCGCCCGCTCCCGTCGCTCCGTCCGCTCCGTCCCGCTCCCGCCCCGTCCGCCTGCTCCGTCCGCTTCCGTCGTCCGGTCCGTCCGTCTCGTCCGTCCGTCCATCCCGTCCGTCCTCCGTCCCGCTCCGTCCACTCCCGTCCCGTCCGTCCCGTCCGTCCCGTCCGTGTCCGTCTGTCCGTCCGTTCTCGTCCGCTTCCGTCCCGCCGCCGTCCGTCGCGTCCCGTCCCGTCCCTCGTGTTCGTACCGCCTCCCGTCCCGGTCCCGCTCCATGTCCGTCCGTCCCGTCCCGTCCCGTGCGTCCCGCTCCCACCCTCGCTGCCCCCCGCTCACCAGTTGGGCCTGAACTGACCCAACCAGCCGTTGCCCACTACATGGGATGGCGGATAAAGTATGCGCTATAGCACGCCTAATGGATCCCTCTTGTTTCTGGTTTTAAACCTAGGGTTCCCAATAGAGTGAGGCATCTTCCCCCAGGGAGAGGAATTAAAGGGGTCGATTACGGTCAGTTAGTCTATTGAAGGGTCGACAGACGAATATGTACGAGCGAAGATCAAGATCAAGAAAAAAGAGAGAGAGGAATAAAAGGGGAGAGGAAGAGAGAGAGAAAGAAAGTGAGAGTGCGAAGATAGAGAAGAGAGGGAATGACAGGAAGCAAGAGCGAGGAAGAGAGAGAAAGAGAGAGAGAGAGAGATAAAGAAAGAGAGAAACATGCACTGTTTTTAATTGTCTTCATAATTATTTGATTTTCTGTACTTTCATGTACTAGGAATAATTCATCTATATGGTCCCTTCTGACATTCCCTATCCCTAGATCCTGAATCTCCCGAAATGAGTGCTAAATCAATAGGCATTAAATTGCTTGGGATAATCACTTTAAATCCTCTAGAGAAGTTAATATCTCTACTTAGTATCATATTGAAAAAGGGAACTTTCATAAAACTAACAAAGTTATGTTACAAACTTCAATTAGTTCTACCGTATTATTAATAGTTTGAATCTGTTGATGAGAATCCACTTTGTAACTTCCCGGCCGAACTACGTAACTTGCTAATAATGAGATGTGTTTATTGGGTAATTTTAAAGTCGTTCAACAAGTATATCTATTTTCGACACTTTCGCTCTTATAACTAACTCTGAAAGCAAATTTCCAACTGAGGCCTTGTGGATTACGCGACATGTCTCTTAGAATTTGTAGCGCTTATAACAATTCCAAAGTTATTTCAGTTGATATCTTCCTGCGTCAGGACACAATGTAGGATTGCTTAGAACGACAAATCAAACCGTTTCAAATAACGTTCATGTCTCGGTTGATAAAATATTTCAGTTCGATTCTGCTTTTTGTTTTTTCTAACAAAAAAGTTGGTTTGGGGTTACGTATCGGACTGTTACTCTAGAACTCAAATCCGATCATAGATTTTTAAGAGCCAAAAAATCATTCATACTCCTTCCTTCGGAGTAAAGCCAGCTGTCCCATGTTTGTAGATTTACAGGATGTAAAATATCCCAAACATACAAGACGCCTTTGAGCTAAATTCAAAACGCCGGTTTCTTCGCCGCCAAAAAATACCTCCTATCTCCGCTAGTTGGTAAAAGGAGCGCGGTCAGACGGAAGAGCAGGCCTCTTGTCCTGAGTCCCGCCACGTAAAATAAGGCGTCAATTCAATTCAATTCAATTCATTTCCGCCATTGCATCTGCCCGATAGTGTTTGCGCTATCACCCGATTTTCTCCCCCACCCTCCTCCCAGCGTCCTTATCAATATCGAAGGGTCGAGCAGCAAAAGCGAGGCGCTAAGAGGGGCTAAAATGTTCACGTGCCAACACCCCGGGCGCCACATCTACCCACGAAGTCCTCGCCAATCCCCTGGGGACCCTGGCACTGGCTGAGATGTCTCGAAGCGCCTAGTGATACACTATGTGATCTAAAGTATCCGGACACGTGGCTGAAAATGACTCACCAGTACTTGGCGCCCTCCATCGGTAATGGTGGAATTCAATAGGGTGTTGGCCCACCCTTAGCCTTGATGACAGCTTCCACTATCGCATTCATACTTTCAATCAAGTGCTGGAAGATTTTTTGGGCAGGGCCAGCCCATTCTTCACGGAGTGATGAACTGAGCAGAGGTATCGATGTAGGTCGGCGAGGCCTGGCACGAAGTCGGCGTTCCTAAGGTGTTCAATAGGATTTAAGTCAGGTGTCTGTGCAGACCAGTTCATTACAGAGATGTTACTGTGGTGTAACCGCTCAACCACTGGCCGTGGAGTATGAACAGGTGCTCGATCCTGTTGCAAGATGAAATCGCTCACCCCGAATTGCTCTTCAACAGTGGGAAGCAGGAAGGTGTTTAAAACATCAACGTAGCCCTGTGCCGTGATAGTGTCACACAAAACAAGAAGGGGTGTAAGATCCCCATCCATGAAAAGCACGATCACACCATAACACCATTTTGGTCGCGACCGGATACTTTTCATTGCATAGCGTATCATTGCAGTTTGACTGAGAGGTCCCATCGGTCCATTCCCGACAATGGTAAGAATTTCGACACTAGCTACAAAGCTATGTCGAATTAAGCCGCTGCTGTCTGGATGATAATTACAGAGACAGGCTGCTCTGATTAAAATGGTTTTCGTCCTCTTTCACGCATGTTTCTCTCCTAATTCTTATCCTATCCTCACCCCTTCAATCTTCACGAATACTGCTGAAACATGGTATTGTATGTACATAGTACAAAACTTCTTTACCTACCTACCAAGAATATGAAAAAAGGTACTATTCAGTATCGCAACACGTAAACGCCCATGATCTATGATTTCTTTCTTGCACCTTCACTGTCGCATGACATCAGCTCTGTCGTAAAGAATGACACCCTGAGAGTGAGAATTCAGTCGGTATCAGAAGCAGTAGCAAAGGCGAAATAAATCAAATATTTGCATTTTCCCCTAAAATCAAAATTGTTTCAATATCTTTTGAAATTTTCCAGAGTTTTTAAAGTCTAACGAAACCACACGCACCTCTTACATGGCCGGCGGCTTCATATTTTCTTTGGGCATCTGCGTTTATTCGAAATGTATAAGATGGATAACAATGTTTGAGTTTCTTAATACAATTGCAAAAGACAGTTTAAGGGAAACATATGAAATGCGAGCTATCGAAGAACGATTTACAAATGTTCATAAGTATAAAATTAAAAAATTTATCCATATATTACTTGGCAAGGACATGTAAATATGTTTTTTCTCCGTGATTATAGGCACAGACACAAAATACAAATTCCCTTTAATCATCTAAATTAGAAATGAGTAAACATACGTTAATTTTCTCATTTCACAAATGCAATATTTAAATATTAATTCATTCATTATTTATTTCGGTCGCGTTATAATTGACACACGAAAGTATACATTAAATTGTCTTATAAATTAAACATCCTCAATGAATATAGGTGTTGTGGTGTGGTATCTTTGGCATTTTTAAAATAATTAAAGATGTTGTCATTGCCAACAATATTTTTTAATGCAATGGCAGCTTTCGATGGCTTAGCCATCATCATCAGTTGTCTGCTAGATGCATTAAAAAATATTGTTGGCAATGACAACATCTTTAATTATCCTCAATGAAGACCAGTGTAAGGAGTCTGTTGATGGTCGTGTGCCAGTAAACCTAACCAAAGATATGACACTTAATGTATTTCATTATTAAAAACATAATCCTAAATATGAAAATGTTTAAAATATTGGTTTTCTGATCTCGCTTTACATACCATGATATTATTTTCAGATTTTCTCCTCCACAAACAAAGAAATTGTTTAAGAAAGAAACGGTGTGGCCGAGAGTGTCGGTCTGATTGGCTGCCGATCGCAGAAGGTGGGGGAAGCGAAACCCCTTGAAAGTCGCCTTCCGCTGTTCCATTAACACCGCTGTCCCCCCTCCCTCCTCCGCCCGCCTTTTGTTTGGCGATCGGATCTTCGGGGGAGGCCGTGGAAGCACGGCCCGCTGTTGCCTGCAGTTTACGCTCGGCGGGCGCGCTCTTAACGCGGCGATGGAAATGCGAAGGGACGGCCTTCGGCTGGCGGGGCGGAAAAGTAAAGGAAGAGACAACTCGCTGCGAGATGGCTACTCTCAAAAGAAGCTGTTGGGTTTCCGTCTCTCGGTTCATGTCTGCCTTGGACGGATCTTTCGCAGGAAACGATTGAAGCCACGTTGACTCTTCCGGCCACGTCAACTGCTATGGCCCTTAGTCCTGCGGGAAATAGTGCTGAAAATTTCTAAACCGTTGTTTTATTCATATAAGTATGATCACAATAGATGAAATCATGTGAACATATCATTAGAAATTAAGGGAGAAATGGAATTTTCTAATCTAATATTTTCCCTTTAATTTACTTACCCAAGCACTATACCAACCGAATGAATTATTGCATGAATACACGTTCAACTTGTATATCAAAATGATTCAATAAATGTGAAACAAATATTTTTGGAAGTTGTTAAAAGGCAGTTCGTCAGTTGAAAGTAGTTGTTTACAAACTTGATTTGATTCTTGAATTAGAAGATTTAATTATGCAAGAAATGGGATTATAAAGAGTTTTCTGATAATAAAAAAA
Organism: Gryllus bimaculatus; assembly: GCA_017312745.1. Taxonomy (NCBI): domain Eukaryota; kingdom Metazoa; phylum Arthropoda; class Insecta; order Orthoptera; family Gryllidae; genus Gryllus; species Gryllus bimaculatus. The sequence continues at coordinate 1,037,453 of BOPP01000163.1, forward strand.
TTAAGTAACGTGCAAAAAAATAATAATTTCATTAATTCAGACATTTTCTGGCATTGTAAGGTAAACAAACTTTTGTCACTCAAGACCTTCAGAATCTGAGCAATTTGCAACCACTGACAACTCCTAGCCCAAACGCATTCTGCCTTAATTTACCTCCCGAGGCACAATACGATTGTCACAGTTAGGTCTATTATTAGGCGAGTACTGGCACACCCTGTATTTGGAAGCGACGCGTTGGGCGCAAGCAAGCGAGTTGGATGTCGACAGTCGATACTTAATTTCCTGGTCTTTGAGCCGGGCACAATGCTACCCACGTTGCAATTCCCAAGTTGTGAACAGCCCCGC
>BOPP01000163.1:1042059-1059723 GCA_017312745.1 Gryllus bimaculatus
TTGGCGCTGGTTACGGATGGTTACACCGCCAATCGTATGTTTTGTCTTCAAAACACATGGCGCCCACTAGTTCGGCCAGCCTCCACCAAGAGCGCTGAAACTATAGGGAGAGCCACTCTATGTAGTATATTCTAACTCGGTGGCTGCAACGCAGAAGGCATTGCCACGGGCTGTAAACTCTTGAAGCTGTCTTGAAAAAGGATTAAAAAGCTTAGACTAATCGCTTTTAAATTGGCAAAAAAAACTCGTTATCGAAAAGCAGATGGGTGGAAAGGGATTCTGACAAAAAGACATGCTTTCGTCCAATTAAAGAATCTGCGAGTGGGATAGAGCCCTATGAGCCTTTGCTATTCTTGTCAATTGAGACGAGGGATTCGTTCAGCTCCTACAAATAAGCAATTTAAAATACGGAGGCCACGGAGTTTAGATTTCATGTCTGGTTCATTGTCTCTGTCTGTCCCCTTCTCCCTCTCCCCATTCTGTTCTCTCTCCCACTCGTTTTCCTCTTATTCTTTTCACCCTCACCCCTCTCCTTTCCTTCACCCTCATTTTCCCCTGTTTCTCTTCTATCCTTCTCTTATTGTTTTCCTCTCTCCTTCACTACCCCTCCTCTTCACTATCCTCTCTCCTGTACTCTCCCTTCTTCTTTACTCTCCTATTTCCTCCAGTTTCCTCTCTCCTTCACTGCCCCCTCTCCTCCCCTCACTCATCTCCCTCACTCTCACTCACTCTCTCTCTCTCTCTCTACTCTCCCCTCTCCTTCATTCTGCAATTCACCTTGCAACTCAGCTATAGTCTTCAATTTTCATTTAGGAGTATTTCAAAATCCTCACAACCAGTCAAATGTCAGCACCACTTTCACTGTTATTTTCGGATATTGGTCTATTAGTGGAGAATTGTGTGCTTTTGGAAGTTTTAAATAAATGGTATTATCTCCAACAAAATGTATATTTTTTAATCTTATAACGTCTTTCGGTTGTTCCAGAGATGAATGCGATGAATTATTGAACGAATGTTGAGGATAAAACTGTGATGACATTGGAGTGATGGTGTAATAAGAGTCAAAGGAAACCCAGGACCTCTAGAAAACCTGCCGGGAAGTCACTTTGCCCACCTGGAATCCACAAGGATTTGCTTGGGATTAAACCCTACCCCTAGCAGACGAATGCGTATGTGTGAACCCAAACACCTGAGATGATTTATAAGCTGAGGTAGCTCAGACCATCTACGGATGTCACTGCACTGCCCAGAGGCAGGGTGGGTCTTAGGGGTCGAGTCCCGACGGTGGCCGGGTATACGTTACTAGATATATAGCTATGCCCCTTTGTGGAGGAGAATTCTAGAGTGTGGCTGCTCTGATCGGTGGTTTCCTGCGGTTACTCCGATCAACACCAGGCGAATGTTGGAGCCCAAACAGACGGGCCACGCACCGCGCGCGATCTTCCCTTACTTTTAGTTATCCTATCTGTACACACACGCACACTCGCAAGCACAAATGCAGGCTTGTCGGAAGCTTGTAGTTTTTCCCGTCTGGGGAAGTCGCTCGTTGAAGATAGGTACCTGGAGAGGGATATCCCCTCCGACTGGTGTGTAGGTTGGCTCCAGATCTCATCATTAAGTGTTGGAACACCACCACCTGCCTTGATAAAAAAAAGCACTGCAATGGCTCACTGATGAGAAGCTCTAACGTGTCTGGAAACATTAATCATTCATTTTCTGATGCCCAACATTTTCTGCAGCCCACGAACCTTTTTTAAAGCTATTTATTCTCTAGAAATATCTCTACGAAAAATATGTACAGCTCATTCAAAAAATGTACTTTTTTTATTCAGAAAAAATTAGTAAACGAATTAGAAAAAAAATTACCAGTCAAGGGCATCTTGTTAGGGGGAAGAAGAACACTCCTACAACTTCAGCTCTGCGATTTACGAAGTCGATACGTTCCCACGGACCAAAGGCGAGAGATAACATGTTTTTAAACGTTTATCCGGTGACCCCCCCCCCCATCTTAACCCTTGGTGTGCAACGGCATGGGCATAAACTAGGTCGGGTCTTTTTGACTCAATTCACATTTTTGTGAAATTAGTTAATTTTAACATTCTAGGAAACAATAAAATTCTTTGATAATCTAGATCTATATCCTTTTTATCGATTCAGTGAACGACACATTCTCATTTCCTTTCCTCCAAATAAATGCCCCCTCACGCATGTCGGGTTTTCGTGGTTTCGCGCCATTTTGACCCATACGTTGTAGAACAAAGGTTAGGTCAGTTTGGACTGAAATTACTGAAAGTTTGGAAGTATTCATATGAAAGTTCGTTTTATTCTATGATTTTTTTTAAACCTCAGTACAGACGCCTACTTTTAGATTCTTCCTTGCTGCAACTTTTGAAATTGGAGCTGCGTGCTTTTCTCCATCTAGGTATCTCTCATCCACCAGCAGGTCACCATCTCCAGGCGTGAAAAACTCTAAGCTCCCGATATGAGTGGTAGTGTAGTGCATGTTAGTGTGAGTGTAAGTAAGGGATGAGGATGGGACAAGGAAGAGATAGGAAAGATCGCGCCCAGTCTGTGGCCCGTTTGTTAGAGCACTGCTCCGGCATTCGCCTGGTGCTGATCGGAGAAACCACGGAAAACTTCCGATCAGAGCAACCGGCTGGTGGAATTGTCTACCAGACCATGCGGCGGCTAAATTCGTCTTATCTACCTAGCTAGTATTCAAAAAGCTCCACCGCTGACCCCACACCCCATTACCTCCCGATTAGATCTGCCCGTGCTGCACTGGCAGCATCTGATGCCCAGAGTCATCTCAATCCTTCAATTTTTGGACTCGAGAAAATGACTTAGTTGCAGATAAAGAAGATAATCTGCAAAGGGCACTACATGAACTATATGAAATAACAAAGCTATATAATCTAAGTATATCTACAAATAAAACCAAATCCATGGCACTCCAAGGCTCACAACCTTTAAGATGTAAATTCATATTAGAAAACAAAACTATTGAACAGGTTAATACCTTTAGATTTCTAGGATGTGACGTATCATATCTCGGCGGATTTGATATTGTAAGGAAGATAGAAAGATTCAATATGATGTGTCGCACCATGTAAAGAGCGTTCATAGGATAGGTCCGTAAGTTTTATAAAGTTACGGCAGTGCCTTGCGAACTTTACGGAAGCGAAGACTGGACTGTGAACTCCAGAACACACAGTAGACTTCAAGCAGCCTAGATGAGATTTTTAAGATCAGTCCTGGGAGTAACAAGAATGGACAGATTAAAATCGACGAGACTATCCGGAAAAATATTGGAATTTACAACTTAAATGAAAAAAATTAAGGAATACAGAGAACAATGGAAAAAAAACACCTGGAAAGACTGGAAGACTGGAAGGACGACTGTTAATTCCAAAGAAGTGCTTCAGTTACATCCCTAAGACAGAAGGAAAAGCGTGGTGGACGCCAGGAGAAGATGTGTAGATCAAGAGGCGCAAGGACCAACCGTTAATGCTTAGAGGAAAGAAGAAGAAGAAGAAAGAAGAAGAAGAGAAGAGAAGAAGAAGAAGCAAGAAGAAGAGAAGACACAAATGACTACTTTTGTCGCGTGGTCCTGTGAGTCTCGTTTTCGGCCCACTTCCGCCGCCGCCGTGTCGCTACCAACCACCACACACCACACCACCACCACCCACCACCACACACCACCACCATAACCACCAACCGCGGCCACGCGGCGATCTAGTTCGTTGTTCGTCGGCGAGCCCGCGTTCGCGAGAAGAGCTCTGGAAGCCGTCCCACGTGTCCGACTTCAGTCGCCGGTGCTTACGCGAACGTTTTGCGCTTGCCAGTGTCACGTGACCGCGAGTCGCATATGTTTGTTCGCCCGTTGTTTTCGTAGATACGTTAGAGTGATCTACGTGCGAATACAGTTGCGGGCACTTTTTCGATCAGTGACAGCGGTTCGTGGAGTACTATATTGGGGATGACTATTTAACGTCTGGAGATTGACGCCTGCATGTTTGAGAGGTTTACGATTGCGAGTTATTAATATTTTTCTAAAACGTGTGACACTGCTGTACAATCGTGTGCGGAAATTGCAAACAAGTGATTGTCGGTAGCCAGTGATGAAGATGATTTTGCGGTCGTGAGTATGTTTTGTGAACGTGTGATAGTACGGGTAATCTTCGTAGACGAGTGACAGTCATCTGCTTTCGTTATTTTACTGTTTCAAGTGTTGATCGTCATCAAGTGGTTTATGTTCGAAAGTGCCCTTCACTAAGACGTTTTCGTCGTCTGATATGTGTGTAAGGCATACATGAAGCAGTGATAAGAATTTTCAACGCCGAGATGTTTTAATACTTGAGTAATTTTTGCTCGTCAGTGGTTTACAGCTTCGTCTGAGTGTTCGATTTGAGAACCATAAGTTATTTTTCTTTCCCCGGCGGATTATATTTACCAACGGTCGTTGCCGCGAGTATTTAAATGACGACCATCTTATGTTACATCATTAGAATGTTTTTCATATGAAACTACATAGCGCTCATCGTTCGTTTGTGGGACAAGTATGGTGTGTTTATTGCAATATCAAAGTGATTGCAGTATCTTTATAATTTCACTCTACAAACAGTGACAAAGCAGTAAGTTTACGCTAGTGACTGTGGTATTTTAGTTCGTTGTTTTGCAAGTGACCTCCAGCAACGATACATTTTTTTCAAAATTATACTTCAATCCAATGGTTCTTGTTTTCAAGTGTCTGTCCGCTGTGAGCCTCCTATAACTATATCTTTTCAACATTGCTCTGTACGCGGAGATCAATTGATGTAACTTTAGATCATTTTCAATATAATTTTTAAAATGCGTCCCATCCTGACGAAAAGCTCTTCGTGGATTGTGACATTATGATTTGAGCTACAGATTCAGTTGGGATCAGGTACATTATTCATCTTCTTACAAAACGCCTACCTGGATCCCCTTATTCAAATGTCAACTCGGAGAACGTCCGAAAACTTGCCGTGACAAAGACGGATTGAACCCCGATATCACCTTCTGCACCTGTCACGTTCAGCCGCTGTTTCGTGAGTCGGTCGCGTTGCCGTCTCGTTCTGCGTCTGTCAACTGTCACCCGAGCCTCTGCGGCCACCAGTTGAAGTTGTTGTCTACAGCCGATGAGCTATTAGATAATCTCCGTCGTTTAACAACTGATTCTTTTAAGAAGGATTTAGTAGGTCTGTGTAAGATAAAATGATTGATTACAAACGCTCTAACAGCTGAAATATCATACGGTCTTGAGTTTATCTGCACGTTTGCAAATTCGACGAAAACTCTATTTAAGGTTACAATCAGATAGTGACAAACAAAAAATGTGGGATGGCTTACAAATGAGAGTTCTTGAGTCAAATTTTCGGTCAAGTGCCTTCAAGTACTCTGAAAATTTGGTGTACACGCTTGAAGTTCGAATCTCTTGAAGCTGTCTTCAGAAAGGGCTAAAAAGCCTTGACCAGTCGCTTTTAAATTGACAAAAAGCAATTCGTTCTCGAAACGCAGATGGGTGGAAGGGAATCTGGCGGAAAGGGATGCTTTCGTCCAATTAAAGAACCCGCGAGTGTGATGGAGCTCTAATGAACTTTTGCGATTCTCGTCAATTAAGAAACGAGGAATTGGATGAGCTCCTACGAATAAGCAATTTAAGATGGCTGTTAAGTGTTTGTAACTCCAGGAACACACAAAGCAATTCTCGAAATGAGAATGTAATGTCTAGAGAGACGAAGTGAAGCAGAAGCCTTTCCGAAAAAAATACTTTTCAAGGAAAATAACAGATTAAGCAGCAAGAATGTTGTAAACATGGCAATGTCTCATTAAACGTAAACTAATTTGTTGTTTATGATGTCATTAACACTGGGATCATAAGTATGAAGGAAAGCGTTAGTATGTATTCTACTGAAAACCTAAAGATCAATTAATACACATGCAACATTCGAGTATTTTTAGAAACGTTTATGAACAACTAGTGAACAAATTACCATTCACGCGCATTCTACAAGTGACTTTAAAGTACTCTGCTTTACAAACTTTAGAGCACAAAGTTTATCAAAAATTGAACTAATTCTCTGTTTTATGTATGTATTTTCTTTAAAATAAGAAATATCGCAGCCCATGAATAATACAACGAACTGTTTATAATTATGTGTGAAATAATGAACATATAAATGTGAATAAATTTCTCTGAATGTCCTCCAAATAGCTAAAAAATCGCAATTATACGTTTAATTTTCCTACTTTACTAACATCTGGTAATTACGCCTCTTCTAGCAATAAAAATAATCAAAAACATTTAACAAAATAACACCAAAACTTCACTTTGCCGCAACAGTAATACATTATTCGACAAAGCCCAACAGAAAACCGAATACAATCCACAGGAACGTCGTCCCCATAATATAATCTCAATCTGACCGCGTTTCCCGTTCTAAAACAGCCGCATTTCTATTTCAACACGACACCGTACCACGTGAGCTCAGCTGTTCGGCGCCGAGAATCGATTGTCTGGCGAGTCGACTGTTCGATACGAGTCCAGAACATCCCTCTGACGCCCGCAGTCGCTAAAGTCGGTCACGCTAACGGGAAATGGAACGTCGGTGTAGACTGGTGCCACAGAGCGGCTGCAAATTACCATCACGAACACTCCGCAACCGAACGTGTGAAAAAAGTGCTTCAGCAGCGCGGCTGAACACGGTGTTGACAAGCGGCAACATGCAACGGGACGTGTTCAATATGTGAAGGTGTAATTGCGCAAATTTTGATTAATGCAAGCGCGAGCCTGCGGGACTTCATGTATGAGACTCGATTGTTTGAAATGCAACGGTGGCAAGGACTAGTAACTTTTATAATTCTGAAGTCCACACTGTTGTAAAGAAGGTGTTACATCGTAATTAACGAAGACATATAATTTGTTGACAATTGGCAACATGCAACGGGGCGTGTTCAACGTGTGAAAGTGTAATTGCGAAAATTTTGATTAATGCAAGCCTTTTGGACTACATGTGTGTGACTCAATTTTTTTCAATGTAACTTTGGTGAAGAAAAGTAACTTTCATAATTCTGTCGTCCCCTCTTTTGTGAAGAACGTATTACATCCTGATAAACGGAGAGGAATTCATTATCTGCAAAATATGAAGAAAAAGTCTGTCTGATGGAACGTGTGAAATAAACGAAGAGTTTTTAAGCAGCCGACTGTTTGACAGATGGTATCACATAACTGTTCACGTTCATCTTGTTCAATTGCACTAATTCTGATGAATGAAAACTCGAACGCAGGAAACTTCATTTGCTTTACTTAACAGTTTTGAAAGTATTGGTGATCAAAACATATTGCAATTCATTCGTCCGTTATGTTTCTGAACTTGTTTCATGCAGATTTATACAGATTTCTAATACTTTTTTTAAAAAGTGTGTAAAGTGTGTACATTTTCGTGCAGTTCAGGGTTTCAGTAAAAGTTGGAACCAAGATACTTGTGAAAACAAAAACCGACTTTTCACAATGTTGACTACTTGCAACATGCAACTGGATTTGCTTAACATTTGAAGATGTAATTGCGCAATTTTTTGAGACTGCAAATGTGAATGTGCGTATCTGTTTTATCAGTGTACTGGTTTATCAGTGTATCAGTGACGTGCAGAAGAATTCATGTATCACTGACGGAAAGAGAGAGAGACACACATAAGAATTCCGCCCTTTTTTTCTGTTGTAATTGTTATAACTTGATCTGGGAAGAGACTGTATTTTCGTGTTTTCATAGACAGTATATTTGAAATTTTCTACATTGAGAATTTAAAAAATCAATGGATAATCTAACGCCCGTAAATAAAACAATTGTGAAAATGTTGCCACGATGTTAAAAAGATAGTAATTTCAACATAACGCTAGTCGCCAGTGACGTCAAATCAAAAATATTTACCATATGCTGATTTGTAACCCGAAAAACGCATTTTGGAAACAAAAAACAGTTGTTTATTTCAAAAAGTTTTGTCGAAGTATGTTGATATGAAGCATTGAAGATAGTGTGGAATGCATTATGTATTGAATATTTTTCATATTTTCTTCAGAATGGTTTCGTTGTTTCTGTGATATTCGCATCGACATATTCGTGCACTTAAGTAAAGTGAACTCAGTGTTGTGTATGTGTGTGTGATGTGCATTTCATTATTCAAGTGCCTACGTGCGCAAATGTGACGTAGTGAGAAGAAGAAATTGTATTCAAAGAGTTGTCTAATCAATATCCCTGGCTTTGTAGGAAACGAATGTGACAAATGTCAATCCATTGATCCGTTCCATTACTTACGCCGGCCACACGTGCAGGGTTCGGCCATTTTTTTTTTCAAAGGAATAGTAACCTATTTGTATCAGCCAAATTTCAAACATGATCTTGATACAAGAAATCATTTCCTTGCTCACAGTAGGTTTTGCACTGAGAAACATTCACTGACACATTGCATTTTATTCTAATCACAAACAAAGAACTTTAAATAAAATGCAGACATATATTTACGTACTAAAGCAGAAATTAAGTGATATTTAATGAGACAAATATTTGTAATAAAGAATTCAACAAATATTCAATTTTCAACTTCTAAAAGTTTACATGCTATCAGATCAAATTATTAATGACAGGGCGAATACAACAGAAGACCCTTAATGCAGTTTATGAAGCACAGGCAGTCTGTAGATATTTAATGTTTCGTTTACAGTGCGGTTGTCCAGCCAATACCCTTTAGCGATCTAATTAAATGTGTAGTTGTGGATGCAGTATCAACTATCTGGCTCCCTGCGTTTATAGCAAACTCATGCATTACCCGTCCGCGCTCAGTGCTTGAATAATTGACAGGAAATTGACTTTTGGTACTAGGAATAGAGCTCTTTGGCGGCGTTCTATGTAACTCTGTTCAATCTCGTTCCGTCCTTGTGAAATCCATAGGCGACGCGGCCGTTAATATTGTATTGACTTTACGTGGAATCAATTTTGATGCACATGGAAGACCGTCAGTGCGTCATAAATCTGGTCGGTCGACGTTCGTTCTCATGACGTTTGAATTAAAAGACGAAGAACTTGGAATATTCTCTTGTCGCTAACGACTCGTTTCACAGATTTGTGAGTTGAATTCCGAGTTTCCCACTGATAGATGTTACATTCTGATAGTAGGAACTGACCTACTTGTATCTTTAATAAATGTACCCATGGAATGTTCCTAGTTCTGCTTCTCGTACTGAGTTCTTTGTGAGAACTTGGGTGTTTCCAAAGAATGCGTCTTATTTTGATGACATACATTGCCATTGACGTTTTCACTCGCGTACGTAAGTACAATTCCACGTTGTCCAAATGCATCAAGAAATTAGATTCATTTGAAAATAATTTATCATCTTCATTATCTTTACACTGATAGGTCTGCGAGATTAGTTAACATACGTAGAGAATCACCACAAACCTCTTCCATTCATTACAACAAAGATTGATTTGGGGTGAATACAGAAGTGAATTTCTATTATTCCATCAGTCCAGCTTTGATTGCCATTACCGTCTTACTACCCGAAAAAGAGTTTTGTATTGATGTTTGTGAGAGAAGACAGGGTGTCCCCTTCAAGTCATTTTTTTCTCGCACCACAAGTGGTGCAGTGTGCTGCCGAATTACATCCCGACCTCAAGTGGTGAAGTTCCCACAGTCCAAACAACACAACTTTTATTCGTGGCAAAGATTAAGACTTGCTTTCCAAGTTAGTTCTTCTCCCGAGGCTATACCTGGTCCTTAATTCGCGAGAAAGAACAGATTAGTTTCCCTGTTGCAGTTATCAGCTGGAATAATTTATTTAGGCGAGTTCCTTTCCCTATATTCAACCTCTACTCCGCACACAGCACACGTCGCAACGGACGCTTGCTACAAGTAAACGGCAAAGAGAAGATCACTGACGTGAATGTCCTCAGAAGAAATTGTCCTGTCTTTTCTTGTCTTTAGTGAGTAGTGTCGTCGCTACCGTGGATGCCATCGACATAAAAGCCTTGAACCGCCTACATTTCTTGCCTGTAATAGAGCGGCGCCGACGGTATTGTGAGTGTCCTCAAACAAAATTTCCTTGCGGAGATTACCTTTCTTATCTGTGTTAGAGTAGTGTTTCGCTACCGGGAGTATACTCGACACAATTGTCTCAATCCTTGTCTATAACAGAGTAGTGCTTCGCTACATGAGTATCCCTACAGAAATCTCTCGGAAGGCCTACATTCCTTGCCTGTAGCAAAGTATCGTGAGTGTCCTCGACAGAATTCCCTCGAAGGCGACATCGCGTGCCCGTAGAAGAGTGCTGCCTTGAGTGTCCTCTAACAAATTCCCCCGAACCGCCCACACTCCTCGCCCCTGGCAGAGCGGCGCCGTGCGCAGGCGCGATGCGCAGTCTGCTGCGCCTGCTGCGCGTGGGCGTCGCGTGGTGCGCAGCGCTGTGGGCGACCGCCGTGCGCAGAGTTCGCATGGCCCTGGTGTGGGACGGCGACCGCTACAGAGCTTTGGCGCACGGCCTCAAGCTCTAGCCAACGCGCTCTCTGTTTGCGCTTGAGGTGTTTGGTGAGATCCCTAAATTATCAAGCGCTCTTGTCTTCTCCACGGAGGATTGTCGTGCTGGTTGTTGTAGTTTTGTGATTGAATTTTCTGCGTGCTCTCTAAATTATCCAACGCTAGCTACGTGCTCTCTGACTTCTCGAAAAAGTATCATCGAACTCTTTTGTGGAGAGGGGTCTGCGTTCGCTGTAAATTATTCAACACTATTTGTCCCAGGCATTTCGAAGGTGGAGTGTAGAGCTTGTGTCGCATTTAAAATGTGGGTGAGCTCTCTAAATTACCCAACACTCACTTTGTGTCTTTGTCTTCTCGATAGAGAATTGTCGTGCTGATTACTTTTTGTTTGAATTTCTTGGGTCCACTTCTAAAATACCCAGAAATCTCTTCGAGTTTTTTTTTCTTGTTTTCCCTCTGCGTTCGCCCTAAATTATCCAACGCTCTCTAACTTGTGGAGGTGGGTGCTGTCTAAATTATCCAGGGTTATGAGCTCTTCGACTTCTCGGCAATGAATTATTGCTCTGTCCTCTGAAGATTTTCACCTGAGTTGTCTGTACTATCTCCAAATTAGCATTTAATTATTTTAGGGGTTACGTAGTAATTGATTTATGTGTTATCTGAGCTCTCGCGATGTCTTAATTTTCTCTTCGAAAACTCTTGACGAAATTTGGTTTTATACTTAGGAAAGAGCTTATGCATTTTCTTGTTCGCCAAGCACTTTACTTAATCTGTTTACAGGTTCTCTAATGTCTCAATGAGGCTTCTTTTACATTCCCTCTAACACCTCTAAGCCTATTGGCCTCTTGGCCTATTTATGTAAGATCTCTTACAAACTAACGTTGCTGTGTTACAGTATTCTACTCGTCTTGTCTACGTATTTAATAAGCTTTCAAAGACCCTGATTTGATGTTGTCAAAAAGATTTCTTTCGAAATCGTCTGCGAGCTCTTACATCTGAAATAAGCTTGCTTATTTTGCTCGGGAAGACGATTAACTCTATTTGTCTAGTCTCAGCTCGTGATTGGTCTAGATTAGTTTCTCAGAGTTCTCTACTTGCCTCGCCTACTGTTCTCACGAAAATGAGGCTTCAATAATACTACGGTCTTCTATTCAATTATCGTATGTGATTCTTATATCCTCGTCAATACTGTGTTTCGTTTATTTGAATTTGTTTTGTTTTTGTTATCTTCTTTGTTTGTTTCCTTTGTAAACGATTTCTCCAGGTGTTCTCTCGAATTTCGAGGATTCTCTAGTTCATCAAAAAATATTATTTGTAAGCCGATTCTCTTCCACGTGGCATTCAGAGCACATGAATGTCTTGTAGCGATGTTCTGCAGATCACCCAGGCCTATACGCAGTTTCTTTTAAAACGCCTATCATATTTGCGTTTAATCATTAATTGACATCTTTATTGAATGCCTTCCAGTAAACGTCTGCCCAATTTATTTGATTGGGTTGTGTTACGACAAAGACACGATTGAAAACTGTACTAATAGCTATTTAATATGAAAAAACACTGAAGATCTTTACTGAACTTGATATTACTAATGGCCCTCTTACGATCCGAGTGAATTTTTCCTCATGGAAGTTTTCTTGGAAATGACTTTTGGATTTTGCTGTTTTTGAAGCATAAGTTGTCGACTCTCAAAAAGAGCTTTTGGAGCTGCTTTTGAGAAGTCTTGAAAATTGTATTTGCGGTCTTGTTCTAAATGCATTTTGAATACTCGAATTACATTTTTTCAAAAGGTGTCTTACTTTCATTGGACGTTGAAGTAGGTGTTCACAAATTATTGAAAGAGTTTATTCTTTCTCTTTATAACACACACTGCCGGAAATCTGTGAAGCCTTTACTCTTGTGGGATATATGAAGATTCCCTGAGGTTTGTATGATCAAGTAATATGACACTTGTGTTCTGAAATCACTTAAAGAATGCATTTTGGTAGACCTCATGATTGTTTCTACCCTGATTATCAATTGTTTTCGACATTTAGAGCATACGTGTTATTGAGACGAACAGATAAAATCTGATTGAGTACATTTCTCTTCACAGAATTTGCAGGACTTTGTTTTCTTCAGATCAAGATGGCTCTTCCAATATTGCCCTTCATTATATGAAAGTACTTATATTATTTTATTGTGAAAACTCTGTCCTGTCTCTGATCTCACTTAAGATTACACATCACATGCCTCCTCTAGACTCTACCTCTATACTAGACTATTGATTCTGTAGAGAATGTCTCTTTATAACCAGCACTGTCCAAGGAAGGATTTAAGAAACTGTATCTTTAATCTTGAGGTACACTCCATGAAAGTTCTCTGAGGGAGACTTCTAGTTTCATCTTTCAAGTTTGTTCAAAGAGTTCTTAAACTCATTATGCTGTGATGCTCTGGGAACTCGTCCGTTAAAGAATTCGTGTAGTTTCTTCCTTGTCGCAGATCCCAAGTTTTCGGAGAAAGACCTTCGAAGGTATTTGATTCAACCGCAAGAAAAACTTGGTGCGTGTTGTTTCACGTATGATATTTTCATATATTGTTTACGTTGTGATTTAAAACTCAACAAGAATTCGAAGTAGTGGCACTCATAAAGTAGATATTAAGGCATATTCGTGGAGTTCTGATATATTAATACAAAGTAGTTACAGGCGCGTTTTTTGGATGATACCTACAGCTAAAAGAGTTATGTCGCTAGACTTCTACTGAAAGTCTTCAAAGAAGATTCTTGGATACACCAGGAGAATGTATAGTATTGAATTTTAGAAAGATTTGCGTTTCTTGTAGAATTTTGGAAACCTGTCATACACTGAGCCGTCTGTATCCCATGCAATTCGACAGCCCTGAGTTTTCCACACACCATTAGTGAATTTCAAGAAACCGAAATATCATATGCATTGGAGAGTAAAATTATTCCGTAATAGGCAACTGTAGTAGATATTTCAAGCAAGCTTAAACCCATGAAATTTAAATCTGACGTCCATTTTGTAAACAATTTCTTTATTGTAGATTGGTACTTGCTAAAGATTTGCATAAATATATTAAGATATCTTTCTGATTGTAATCACAAGTGCGTAAATATTGCGTCTTTTTAATTCGCACGCACCTCTTCATAGCTTGATTTTAGGATAAATGGTGTAGTAATATTGTGAGATTTATTTATCAAAAGTTGTTACGAAACAAAGATATTATTTCTTGTGTGGAATTCGTGACATTGTGCCTAGAACGCGTTAAGATACATATACCTCGTAACAATTTTGATTATTCTTGAAATATTTTTTTTTACTTTAAATACATTAGAATAAAGGAAGCTGTACCTGTGCGTTTACATAATTCCTTTTTCACGTATACAGACTTGAATAAAATGATTGCTTTTAAATGTAGAGAATGTTACATAATTATCACAGTTTATCTTTGAGTCACGTACGATACTAAACATTATTATATATTGTAATATCATAACAAAATACACTGTAATTGAGTAATATAATATAATTTTCACGTAACTACGAAAGCTACATAAAGATCGCATAAATACAAGACATCGACAATAATAATCGCAATGACACTTCGTGAGTGTTAACACTTGATGTTGATGAGAAGACCAATTTCGTGCAATCGGACAGAAACTTGTTACTTACGGTGTATCTGAATCTTTCCAATCACATCCCGCACCCAACTCATACACAGTGTTTGTACCCTGGATATTTAATTCATTCAAGGCCAGAGATGTCCCGTCGGCAGTATCCGTCTTTAGTGTCCGCCTCAAGATAAATCGTATCCAGTGCATTCACGTGTGCGTTCATTCAGCGTGTGAAACGACACGCCTGTGACATTCGACGCCTGCGCACTCCGTCCGACACCATGGTGCACGTGACGTCAAGCAGGAGCCTCCTCGAGTCGCCGCCAGGGTCGCCACCACCGCCGCGGCCGCGCCGACACCATAGTGCTCGTGGTGGGTAGGCAGCCTTGCCCAATTTTGTCATGTATTTTCTTTGTGTTCTTTGCACATTTTCTTTTCTTTTCTGATTCAGAAAACGAAAATTATTCATTACTAGAGTCCGTATGTTTATGATCTAAAAAATTATAAATATGCAAGCATTTAGCAGATCTAAACAATACGTAAATATGGCCATAAATATGACTTAAAATTATATATTTAATAAATTTTAAAAAAATATTTGGTTTTGATATAAGCGAGATTTCCGGTCGATGTGGTGTTTGAAAACACCTGTTTTGATGAGGCAGCTTCGGCTTCATTGAATGCGTTAACCTATTTGATAGATTTTTAATCGATTTAGTAGTAATTTGCGGCGTTAATCCACGTGCCCTGACATTCAATAATGGGTTAGGGAAGCAGTAGCAGAAGCAGTAGCAGAAAAAACATTTCCTTGAATTTTTGCGCTCGTACTGGACTTTAAATTAATATTTTCTTCACTGCAGAAGTTAACTTATCTACATCAGGATAATTTCCACGAGTTTCTTACGCAACCGCTATTTATTGCATGTACAATACATGTTACAAGTATCGTTTTAGGGTAGAGTACCTGCAAACCTTCACCATCGAAGAGGCTGTACCAATGAGTACCAAAGTAGAACGTTCTCTTCAATCCTTCAGGTTACAACAGATTAATTGCTAATAAAAGGTAACAATAATTGTTTTGTGTTTAGTTCTGTTCAAAGATTTACAAGAAATGAGAAATCTCATGCACGGTTTTTCCCCTAAAACACCAACAATAGCGTTTGAACTAGTTGTAAAAAATCTCTTTGAGTGCAAGCAAGTATGCGGAAATGGAATTAAAATGATAAAAATATCACTAAAGACCGATAATTCATGGAAAAAAGGTTACCATAATATGAAATATAAACGCAAAATGGCAAAAGAGTTCAAAAATCAAAAATAAGACTGTATATGAAACGCGAAAACTGCATGATTTTGGTAACTGAAGATAAAATCATGCTTAACTTACATTCTCTATAGAAATAGCAGTAAGAAATTTATGACGTGTTATAAATATGTGGTCTCTACTCATTACTGCTACATAAACTGTTACTGATTTTTTGACCATGGCAACAATGATTTTAGACTGATGAGGGAAAATCTTCATGGCCTCGAATACTATTTCACCGCTAATCTTACAATTCTCACGTATTAAATTGTATCATTTGGTTGACATCTTTGGCAACGACGTCATTAAAACCATGAAGGAAATGTGCTCCGTTGATGATTTCACACTTTTTTAAATAGTGACTTAGTTAAATTGTCGTGGTATCATTTACACCGAACTAATGGATAAAATAGAGATTGACACTGTACTTGGGTTTAAACACAACTGCCCCTGACGTAAATCACCGGTTGCCGTGTCATCCAATCGGGAGGTTGAACGTCACCATAGTGACGTCACTGTAGCGATCTGTAAGCTCCCGATGATACCGTAACGGCTGACGACTTGTCAATTGTAGCTCAAAATAAATCAAAGTATAGAGGATAGTACAAGATTTTTCAGGAATTCGGCGAGACAAAAATGCTAATCACTTGCGCTCATGGATGGGATCTTATGTCTTAAATTTCTCGTTCCATAAACTACTAATATTTATATATAAGTATACATCTTTCACGCTGCCTTCACGTCAACTTTTCGTAAGTAGTTAAGCTTTCCTTATTTTAAATCTTACGGAAATGATTCTTTGCAATGCTGTTGAGCAATGACAAGATAATCAACACAGTATTTATTTTTATTAGTATTACCATTTAATTATTTATTAAAGTGTTTGGTGATAGAAAAATAAAATAACATTTATTGAGTATTTTTAAAGTACGGTCCCTTTTGGAGTATAACCCAGGACTCTTCTATATGTATTTACGTAACGGCATTAACTAGTTCGTAAAACGTGAAGTTTCATTTAATGTCGTTTACGTAGACTTCAGGAAATGACGTTGATGTTTTAAACAAAACATCAATGCACCATTAAATATGATCATAAACGTAAACGCAGCGTATTGTGATGGTAAAATAATTACTACTCCTTATACTATAGGTGCGAAGGATAATTCGATGGAGGGTTCCATAATGGTGATGAAACATCTATTTTATGCTCACACCCTACGTTGGCCTCGGACTAACACGAAGAATATAGACTTTTTTAACAATCCCGAATGTTTTTTCCAAATCACGTTTAAGTATAATGTTAAAGCATGGAATTTGCAAATTTTTACTTTCACGTTTGTGTATATGTTTAGTTTACATTTAGTTTACCATTCGGGATGATTTCATGAAATTACATGGCAGCTTAAGTGTTGTGCCTATTTCATTTACATGTACATGTCATTATAAGTTGGCATTTACAATCACGTTTAATCAATAGCGAGTGTTCATTCCAAACAAATACTCCCGTTCTCGATCACAGCCTGAATCTACAAGAACTGCACCAATGCTTCGTCGGGTGTCTGCACGCCAACATGGCGTCGATGCCTGACGTAGCTGACAGCAAACAAATGAGGGCGGCCAGGGCGAAATGACCTTTCGTGGCCCGAAAGAGGTATAGATGGAAAGAAGAGAGGGGGAGAGAGAGAGAGAGAGAGAGAGAGAGAGAGAGAAAGGCAGGCGAAAAATATTCGGGCGTTCTGTCAAATGTCTGCAGATATTTTCGACAAAGGTCGTTACATGCTATATGCGTAACTGGAAGCCAGAGGCAAATGGCCCATTTCGTATCCTTGCGGAACACCGAAGCCCAGGAATGCGCATTCATTCTTCAGCGTCGGGCTGCGAAAGCAGGCAACGCCTTTCCTTCGAACGCGACCGGTCACTATGGCAACGGGAATAATATGGCACGTGACGGCCGTTGCGTAGAGGAAGGCGACAAAGCCATATCTCAACGGAAATTTCAGGAGGTTTGGTTCAACTTTCAATGGTTTCGTTTCACTACCACAATATTTTCTTTCAAGGTCTTATCACATAATGTGTTTGGATGAGCGATACTTTTAATACGTACGTTTTCTGCGTGCTTTTAAGTAGCATTCCGGAAATGAAATAAGTTTTGTCAGTTTAACATATTATATGTATGTGTGTGTGTGTGTGT
>BOPP01000163.1:1059754-1076429 GCA_017312745.1 Gryllus bimaculatus
TTTTTTTCAGTAAATTGAGAAAAACAAAATGTGGCTTACCTATGCAATTATTTTATACTTATTTACCATATAAATGTGTCAGTAATAGATAGATTTCAACCCATTTAAAACTATTTTTGTATGTTTTCAAATTAAGGCAATATAAAATAACATATTGATCAAATGACACCTTTTGATCCAATATCACTTGCCTTTTCTATCAATATTCTCGATATAAAAATTAGTATTTACATTGAATATTATCGCTTCTAAGAAACCGCATTCCAAAATGACGTTCTTAGAAGCAAGAAAAGAGGCCCAGAGTTTTTTGTTTTATTTTAAAGCATTGCGAAAACGCGCACGCTATGTAAAAATGTTATTAATGGTGGTAATTGTATTGCAGTGATTATTGATTATATACAATTCTTTATATACAATACGATTATATATAATACGATAGTTGAATTTGTATATAAATATATTATTATACATTACTCAAATAAAATTACTAAAAAAATCCTCCTTGCGAGGAGGAATTTTTTACATGAAGTTTAATATTTCACGCAGAAATGGTATTTTGCTAATTGTTTGTCCTCTTCTGAATCATTTACCGAGTGTGTGTGTGTGTGTGCGTGAGCATGAGTGTGTGGGAAGGTGTTCCACAAAAACATTGGTGCGACTGAAGAGATTATTCTCATATTTTGTGCGAATACACAATTTATACGAATACACATTTAAGCGAATGGCGCGAACGGCGCTGCTTAATACAATACTGTACAACTGAACTCCGCGACCAACCACGCACAAGCAACCTTCACCGCCTCCTGATGCCATCGGCAGCGGGCAGAAACAGACGAACTGTGGGCAACGTCGGGCTCAATCGGCTCTAGTCTAGTGACAGGCGAAAGGCACTATCACGATCTGTCCGACCCGGATTCTTGCATTTCAGCAACGTGGGCTTAAAAGAAAATTGTGATAAATTCCTGACCTCAGCCGGGTAATAGCAGCTGCATGCACAACACACAGACAGTAACATTATTCTTTTGTTATTTTTTTCTTCATTTCCAAGTCAAAAAAAATTCTGGTCAATTCTCGTGAATCACTTTGAAATTATTTTTACCATGACAAAGAGCCCTCACGTTCCGCACTTAGAAACTCAACTTTTTTCGCAATTACCCGTCATTTGCCTCTATTTTCGAAATGAGCAGAGCAGCCCAATATTTCCAGCCACTGCTCTGAAATGTTCGCGGAGAGCGGTACTTGGGGCGAGAAACAAGCTGTTATGCAGTGCACCGGCTGCCAATAGAGAACATCAATATTGCAGAGCAGGAGAAAAAAAAACGAGCCGAGTCTCTAGCATGAGTCTCCCAATATGAACCACGCCGCGATACTCAATCACGGGCGCAGACTATGTTTTATGGTCCCATTGTCAACTAGTTTTATTGGCGCCGCTCGCGCTCTGTGATTGCAGTAAGCTATTCGCGAGCTCGTAATTGCCCGTCCATCGAGCCAATCGATGCTCGCTATGCAGGTCACGTGGGCGACGCGCGAAACAAGGGACTGTCGTTCGTGGACGTTCATTTGTTAAAGGCAGCCCGGAAGAGAAAGAGGCCTACGAGGGGCGGCGCGATGATTCAAAGATTAGATCATTAAATGGTTAGCTGGAGCTACACATGCAGCAAATGCTGCTCAGCTATCGTTTAATAGTTAAAAACTTCATTATGCCGTTATAGGGTAAATAACAGACGCTGTTGAAGTTTTTAATCCGAAGCAATATGTATATAACCATCGCAATCAATTTATTTGTCATATTGGACGAACGTCGAATATTTTCGTAATGCCACCTCCTTCCATAAATAATTTTACAATTAAGTTATCTCTTTTCCCTGAGTAAGAGTACTCCTACTCTATCTTCAGGTGCAACTCTTTTGTTTCGATTGTTCTTCGGGGTTCGGGCTATTAATATCGTAAACGTATGCTGACAGTTAAGATTGGATTTCATTCCACTGTTTGCGTTTCGTCGAGATAACCGACTGAGATCCGGCTCAGACACAACAACCATTATCACTTAAACACGGAGACCAGTGAGTTCGAGTCCAGAGAGAAGCGAATTTTTGACACTAGATAAATAGCTGTAGACTTTCATCAGACACATGCAAATATTTACTCGTTTAGATGGTTGTATGGATCCACGGTAAATGGCTAGGCACAGTGCTTGCACTAATATGTATCAGAAGGCCACAAATTGAAGATGTTTTTGAATCGTATGTATATTTAGTATAGTACTTTTAAACTTTACAATTTCTTTGAACCCTACATATATGACACAAGTGTGTGTGTGTATAATATATATATATATATATATATATATATATTAGTAAAAAATGAACTGATATCACTAATAATCCAACGAGGTCTCGTATTTATCTATTTATCTATCTATCAATCCATTTATTTATTTATTTGTCTATCCATTATTTCCCCTCCTTCTCCAGTTAGCATCTAATTGTTTCCTGAAACCAAAACTATCTACAGTGTTTTATATCAAAGAGCCCAAATTTTACAAATTCGCTTGTGTTCACTGGGTTAAACGCCCGTTTTGGCCATCCTCCAGCCTTGGAGCGAGGCGACAAAATGTGCAAACCGTATATTATAGCATTTGGCGCATGGATCTGCTCTGTCTTATCCATGGGGCGAACAGAGTGATAATGACCCAACGTGGTCATATTTTTGTGTATTTATCAGTCTACCCATATATTTATTAATTTGACTATTCATTATTACCCCTTCTTATCCAGTTACCACCTAATTGGGTGGAAGTACTGAAAAATGGCTAGAGTGTTTTATATCGGAAAGCCCAAATTTGACAACCAAAAAAGCAACAACCTCGCGTCCCGCGGGTCAAACGTCCGTGGGCGGTGCGAGCGGCCGACGGCGACAAAGAGGCGACAAGCGAATCCACAGAGTAAATGTTTGTCCCGTGCCTTGGCAGCGGGCCTCGGCCCGCGCGCGGACAAAGGCTGATCCGTCGCAGGATACACACGTCGCACTTAGGCCCGACACGTCGACGCTGCATGCGCAGCCCCACACTGAGCGCGGAGCGATGGCCGGCCGCCGGGCTCAATGGAGCCATTAGAGCGGCTTTCTCTCGGCCAATCACGCGCCGAGGTGAAGCACCGGCCGGGGGATTAGATGGATAAATAGATAGATAGATAGATAGATAGATAGATAGATAGATAGATAGATAGATAGATAGATAGATAGATAGATAGATTTATTAAAGTTCGCTTTGAGCTAATGCTCGGTGGCAAACATGATAACAATTAGAATTAGTATTACAAAACATTTTCAACATTTACAATTGGGTTTACTATTAGAATTAGGGGTCGATATCATAGATCCAATTTATTTCTAGCTAACTCTAAATTCGTTTCCAGTTTACATAACACTTCACTACACTACACTACACTACACTGCACTCCCCTTCACTTCACTTCACATAATTATAACAATAACAATATAAGAAATAATAATAACTTAAAAATTTCTCCAAAGCAAATGCCAGTGTTAACAATGATGATAAATTTGTCAGTAATAATATAAAGATAATAAAAGTAATATTAATATTAATTTTAAAGTAATAATAAAAATAATAACAAAGATAACTGTCTCAGTCAGTATGTCAGTATTATTTGAGATGATCTAGATGGAATGAAGCATATTTTTAAATTTAGCTACATTAGAAGGAAGAGCCTCTAGTGCTTCTGCAGGTAGTTTGTTCCAATCTACTATAGTGCGCTTCATAAAGGAGAACTTGCCTACATCAGTTCTATGCTTTCTACATCGTATTTTCCAAGGCTGGTCTCCTCTGCTTTTATAATCTGATTTCTGTAATCTTTTACCGATATCTGCCCATGCTGTGTCCCCTCTGTATGTCTTATACATTACGCATAAACGCGCCCGTTCCCTTCTCTTAGATAAGGACTCCCATTCTTCTCGTTCGTCACCAACGCACCCGTGACTTAAAAACTTTGAGGCCCGTTTTTTGAATTTTATCTGACGCTTCGATTTGCCCTTTTCTGTACGGGTCCCAGCATGCCGCTCGGATGATGCGACTTCGGAAGTGCGAGGTGAACCCACGCCAATAGTTTGCACTTCTTGGAGACGAGTTGGTTCACGAGCTCCTTTCTTTCCCATGAGTTTTCGACTTGTTTCGCCACCCATTTTATCTCTTCAGTCTCTTACATCTAAATATTACACAACGAATAAATACCATTGCTATAATACGTTTTTTGGCTCGTGGCTAGCTGTTGGTCAGCGTTATCGCTTTCCACTACGCAGCCCCGGGTTTGATATCCGGTTGAGCCAAGACTATAGTGTACGTTTTCCTTGCAATGTCCCAGTATATGTTGCTATGTGACGATGAGAAAAGTCCCTTCTCGGGTTGAGAAGTCCGGAATACGGCGTGGGGATGTCTATGCGCTAACCACTCGAACCCCCTTAACCCATGGCGCGAGGTGAGTACATACATACTTGTAGACGAGTATTTTGTTTTATAAGTGAAAGTAGCTTCATACTGGAAGCCAACGTCTAGCGTTTTCTTAGCAGAGTAGGATTTACATATCAAAAATGTAATGCAACGTCCAAAAACGTAATGCAACGTTATGTTATCGTTATGCAATGTAAAGTAAAATAAACGAAATGTTGCGCAATGTAAAGTAATGTTAAGTGATTTAACGTAATTTTACGAAATGTAATGTAAATATTAAAGTAATGTACTGTCATGTTAATGCAATGAACGAAACTTAACCGTATAGTAACGAAAACGTACGTAATGTAATCAACGTCAAAATTCGCCATTTTCTAAAAAACCGATATGAAAACTTATCAATGTCCCTAAAGGAAACCGAAAACATGATTTTAAGAACCTGTGATTTCCGAGCTGTGAACGAAAATGACAATATTTCATTTCAACTTATGTTGCCTGTTGCAAGTGCATCTGATATTCCTCATAAATGAACCTTGTTTCCTTTTCGCCGATGTATATTCAGTGGGAAACTGCAAATACCAGAGTTACGTGTAGTTATAGTTGAGGCATTTGCCCTCAAATTTTTAATTAACTCTGTAAGCATAGAGGTTTGGGGGGTTATGGTCTGACGCTGTGAAGGTCATAGCATGTGCCTGCCGAACATCGGTGCTTATATAATTGCCTAAAAATCAGGGAAAAGTGTCACACACACACACACTAACACACAAGTGCATGTCACTACGATTTATGGTATTTCCTGTTATGTGATTATTGACAAAAAGGGTTAATTTTCGATCAATTTTGCGTGGACGTTTATAGCATTTATTATGCGACATTTGCACATTAATGTAAGAACTTCTAGTAGTTTATTTTGTTGTTTGTTTTTGTTTTTTAATCCGTTTTATGCAAGGCTGACAGGTCTCTCTTCAACTGTAGGAGTTGTTGATCTGCTTACAAGGCGGGTACCGCAACAGAAAAATTATGGCGGAAGGTGTGTTTCGTCATCTTATTGTGTCCAGGGTGCAAATAGACTTTTCATGTTCGGGTGGCTACAACTACAAGATTTCTCGCCAGCCAGCATGGGTAGCCGAGGTTGCTAAGGCTGAAGCGCCGTAGCTGCCTCAGCTTGAAGGATCACGGGTTCGAATTGTGCCCTGGGAATGGATATTTGTGTGTTCATGTTCCCCTTACATTTACCGTGGTCGCTACTGACCTCGTTGTTAATGTGACTTTAATAAACAAAAAAAAACACTCCGCCGTATACCTGCCTTGACGTTGTCGTTGTTGCCAGAAGCGGGCACTTGCACGAGGACGAGCGTCGGGCAGCCCTGCCGCGCCGGGATCGGCAGAACCCTGCGTTGGTACTGCGCTACTCCCACAGCCCCCGCCCCCCACCGCCCCCACCCCGCCTCCGCCGCCGCCCCGTCGACGCTCACCCCGCTCCTTCTCACGGTGAGTACATCTCTTACCATTCTACAATTTCCCATTCCAACTACGGATACAGAGGAAGTTCTAATGCTGCCCAAAAAAACGTTATTTTTCTCCAGAAAAAAAAAACTCGTCAGAATCAAATGTTTCACCAGTAGAGCCATGATGCCAAAAAGTGGATAAATCTCGATATGTATGTCCTTGTGTCTTTCTTTCTCCCCTGCTCATAACGCAGAATAGGAAAAAGTATTGCAATGCTGCACGAAAAATGACGAATTTTGGACAGAAAAACTCATTGCTGTGCTCTGGTAACGAAAAAGAAGATAAATCTTGTTTCTACACATAGTAAATTACTTTCTCTAAAACGTTGTGAAGTCGGAATTCACGACTCGTGATTCCTTGAAACCGACAAATTGGTTTCAGACAAAACGAATATCGTGCGTCTGACCGTCTGAGAACTAAATCGTAGCGGAATTTTCATCAAAATGTATATTTCCTGATTGATCTGGCTAATGGGAAAACCCCTTAAATTTAAAACAGATATCTCATTTTTTTGGTACTTTACATGATTTCTCAAGATGATTTTTAATATTTTGTTAAAATATATTGCTCCAAATGTTTGGATACAATTTTTTATCGAATAGAGTAAAGTATGATTATAAAAGTGACGCAGGTCTTTTTTTCATTGTATTCTTTGAATTTTCAATAATCGAAAAGGTTTTAAATTTTTTCGAAGACTTTCTACAACTACAACGTTGAGGATAGACGTTTCTTCTGAATAAAATAATTTAATATTTATAACAATAAACATTTGTTATGTTATGAAGTCGTGTAATTTAAAAAAAAAATGAGTAGTTCTCGAGCTTTGTTGCATGAAGTAAAGACAATTTTAAAATCAACATTTTCTGAAGAAGCACTTCTAAATTTTTCATTATTTTTTACCGTGTATTGCGCAGTACGCTCATTTTATAACATAGGTCTATTTTCATTGTACTCTCTTAATTTTCAAAAATTGCAAAAATTAAAATAATGCAAAAAGGTATGTACTGTAGTAGAAATACTAATTTTCGTCACCTGACTCCAATTCGTTTACATTTCAGTTGACGTTTCTTGATACAACTCACGGTTGTTCAAGTGTAGATCTTTCTGGATCTTTAACCTGACGTTCCTCTACGAAACATTTTTGAACTGAAATCGTCAAAGGGGTCTCACCTTCTTTTCCAAACCTATAACTAATTTATTCTTCAATGATTCATACGAAAGACTTGGTTTATATGACGCAACTCGACTTTATACATGTCCTTCTGACTCACATCGAAGAACACCACCTTCCACTACTTGATCACCACAACAACTCATTTATTTTACATGACACTTTTATCAATATTGCTTTTAGACACCAATCTTTGATTTTCTTAATATTTCTAATTATTTATTGAAAATAATTCGGTGCCGTAATTTCCCCGTTCCCTTTTCTGATATATTGCTGGAATTTTTCCTTATATTATATTTCCTACGCTTTATGTAAGACGAAGGTACAAACAAGTCTGTACGACCGATTCTACCGCTAGATAGCGAACGTATTTGTTTTTTATCTGTGACCATCTTCGACATCCACATAGAACTCTTCGTTGATATTTTTGACTCAAGAAATGCTTTTGTTTCGGCGAAAACATCTAAGTGGTGGTCCGAGGACGAATTCTACATGACCAGCGTGATTGTTTTATGCTAAGGCTACTCTCTGGACTGTAAAATGACAGCATTTTGTAATGCGATAATGGTTGGTTCATGTATCGCACGGACAGATACGATTATCGATAAACTTTTATTCCAATATTAATTCTGATTACCACAGTTATCAACCACCTTACCACTTTGTTTTCAATAAGATCACTTCACGTCTTGTAAGAGTAGCAAACTAATCAAACGCATCAAGATGTAGATAATGGAAATAAATATAAAACTTGAATGATATATTTCAGGATGAGTGAACGAATCATTAATGCATTTCCAAGGAAATGGTATCTTCGAACAATTTTAGACTCAGCATAATTCATTTAGGATTTTATATGAGTGTTCACAAGGAGAATATTATAGTTCAATTCTGCTCATCGAAAGACCAAAAGTTACGTTGAAAGAGTTATCTTCACGCCAGAAGGGAAAATGTTGATGGTTCGAAACCTGTGTCATTTACGTCGACTTTGATACTCTTCTTTTTTGGAAACAAAGGACGTTTAATTTTCTGAAAAGCTGTTTCAATATTAATTATATAATACTTTCTTTTGAACATTCAGTTTACTTTACAACTCTCGTATCATGCTGCCATTTTCTGCACACAAATGTAAGGATGATAACTAAAATAATTCTTTTGACCATTACTTGCAATGTGATTTGACTTATTTTTCGGCTATATTTTGAACAGTTGATCGTAAAGAAAAAAATGTTTGGAGAGATTCCATTGAGAGTTGGGAGAAGTATGGATAACATTGTCTAGATGAATGTAATTTGAAATACATTTTTGAGAAGGTTTGCCGGAGAGAGAAGAATGAAAGAAGAAATAAATGGGAACTTCAGTTGTATTTTGAAAGTTAATGGAGAAAAGTTTGGGAAACTAAATATTTATTTATTTACTTTATTTTATTTAATACATTTATAAATTCAATACAAATTAAAAGAAAATACCAGTATAGTCTGTTAAGAAGGAAACAAATCACAGGATTTAAACCTCCCTAAGATTGTCAATATATTGAAGATGGTGATTTTTATATTTAAAAAATATGTCTTAACAATTGAATTTGAATTTGCGTCAAACGACAATTTTTGGAACTAAGTTGTTTTCAACATAATAGGATTTCGCTCTTGTAGTTAGTAGCCAGCATTGCGATGTATCGTATAATCTTGTGACAGTGTTGTCAATTCCAATATCCCGTATCTGTCTGGCATCATTAGTATTCTGTGGTAGCTGTAGCATTTCGCTTTTGTTTAATAGTTCATACCTATCCACATTCCGATTAAGTTACAATTCAATGAAAATTTAATTCTGCGGGCGAGGTGAAATACTACTCGTGGCAAACGAGCGACTTTCTATTTTTACAGCTTGTTTGCGTACTATTGAAAACAAACGCTACTGTGTTTGGGTTCATTTGTTAATTTCTTTGTTGATGCATAATCGCAGGCAACTGTTGACTCAAACCATACGTTCGTTCCAAATATTTATGAAAATGTGTGTCAATATTAGAAAGTAAAATGAGTGAGTTAATTGGAAGCTCGTTCCAATTCCGGAAATTAATTTCCAGAGTTGTTCCAGCTTTCACAATACTTTATGGGATGCACTTGGTTTAATGTGTGCTATAAAACACAAAAGCTTAATTTTTTTAGTGGACGAGTTTACATTCTCATAATTCTAAACAAATTTTAAAAAATATTTTGCAAATAATTGAAATAAGACAAGTGTGAAAGATAAATAATGATATGGAACATTGTGTTGCAAAGCAAATATCATAAAGAATTCCTCTCATAGGAGGATGAAAACACGATATGCCAATAAACAAAACGACAGAGGTATTAAATGTTGGAGAGTAAGAAAGACTTTTACACTTACAAAAATCGAATAAAAATTTAATATATAAAAATGAAGTAGTGAAATACTATTTGAAATTAAGAAACGTTTACAACGTATACATTTCTATTTATATGTGAAGTACATAGCCATTTGCTCTTGAAAATAAACAAGAATTCAGTTTTGTGAAATACATGAAAAAAAACATCGACTGTGCGACAAACGATTAATAGAAAAAGTCAAGAGGAAAGAGCCGTATAGTCAGCACAATCCCAATTACGAAATAATGACCTTGAAATATTATTCACCGGAATTCATCCATGTTATTTTGTGTTATCACAGTATGTGTGATTTCAATATAATTGATAATATTATTTCATGCGTTTATAATATATTTCCAGCGCAAATATTAACCTCGTTATACTACTAGTTCCGTAAATTGAATCTGGTAACCGTAATAAATGGAATTCCTGTATTTGTGATGTCACTGACGCGTTAATAATTACTATGAAAATACGAAAAAAACAGTTATATTAATACTCAAACAGTTAAATATGGTTAGTCATAATTACAATGTTAAACACTGAATTATTTCTAATTATTTGCAGTATTAATTAACAATGTTTTTTTAGAAGTTTCAGGCATAGATTTTATAATTTGCTCAAGTATTCTCTAAATAGAACATAAAAAATCATGGTAAAGCATCAACGGCTATAAAGTTAGAAATTGCTAATTATGAGTACCTACTTGAATGGTCACAACAGGATTTTCTGTAACTACATCTCATGACTAGCTTATGTTTCGTTCTTATGTCACGTGAACGTAAATGCATTTATTTGAAGCTTCTATCTAGAATACTGGGAGAAAAATCTTATTGAAGAAGACGTGTGAGAATTCTAACTAATAGGAGGAAAGCCTCAATTAACACGTTCTGAATATATTTATTTTCTTTGATATATAACGTTCCTTATTTCATAGAGAGGCAAATGAAGTTCATTTTAATGACACGCACTAAAACTTTATTTAACTTTACTGTCTTTCATTACACACTTTTGATGTTCAACACAATGTTTCGGAGACATTGTTCCCCGTCTTCAGGTTCTGTAAAAGCATCATTATATTAGATTTCTTAATTAAGATTTTGTTCACAGAACACTAAGTTGCAAAATTGCCATACCGATTTTTTTTTAATTACTTTGTATTTCAATTATTGCCTTGGTTTTTAGTGGACGAATCCACGACAAAGAAAATACAACAAAAATACAATTCAAATTCAAATTACATGAAATTTCATATATTGTATTTTTACGTTCAGCTCACAGAATATGAGAGTAGAGGCTTATCTTTTGATGAGATTTGAACAAATATGACGTTCTAAAAATAAAATGGGATGGGAAATGAAACGGGGAATAATATTTTTGTGGTTAAGTATATTGTTGTTAAGCTTCACATTTAACATAACGTTGGGGAACTTTGTCAGTTTAGTATTAATAGAAGGAATATAAGAGAGCATTAAATTGTGATGTTCGTCTATATTTTATAAATTATTATTATCAATTGGTTTAACAAGGTACATAATTATTTTTCTATTAATTTACTACTACTTTTAAAACTACTTTTAATACTATTTTAATACTAGCGCACGGGTTCAAGCGAATTGACGGGGTTTGTGGGCGGTTATGGGGGCGATGTGTTGTGCGAGGCAACTGAGAAAGCAATTGTGTTCGCGTGCGAAGTAGTGAGTCAGAAAGAGGAGAGTGAGTGAGGTAGCGAGTATGGCGACAAGAGACGACGAGTGAGCAAGCAAGTGAACGAATGAGAAGACGGAGTGAGTAGGAGAGTGAACGAGGAAACAATTGAATGAGAGAGTAAATGGGAACAATCGGTGAGTATGTTAACGAATGAGGATACAACAATCGACCAATGTGTGTGTCCATGGTTCGGTAGTATCAACAAACATAGCTTTTTTTTGTAGTTTCTCCGATCAACACCAGGCGAATGCCAAAGCAGTACCCTAACAAACGGGTCACATACCACGCGCGATCTTTCCGTCCTCTTCTTTGTCCTAACCTCACCCATTTCTTAGACACACGTACATTAACATGCTCTACATTACCACACATGCACAGAGACCGGTCGGGAGCTTTAAGCTTGTCCCGCTTGGGGCGGTGCCCCGCTGGTGGGAGACACTTGGTTCGGAAAAACCCCGCTAGACGACGGTAGGTCGGCGCTGGATCTCGTCGTACAGTGTAGGAAAGATCACCGCCATCCCGATGAAAAACATGCACTACACTTACGGGATATTACATCGTATTCGTTGACGTGCCCGGAATGACTAACAATCGATCAGTCAATCAACAAGCGAATTATCTATACTAGTGAGTGACGTAGTGAGTGGGCGGATTCAGGCGAACGGGCGGTGGGGGGCGTGTGAGGCGGGTTGCGGTCGCGGCGGCGTGGCGGTGCGCGCGGGAGTGCCTCTGCGTGCGCCCGGAGAGCGCTCGGCCCCCGCCATTGTGTGCGTAGGCGCGGGAGGGGAGGTACTCCGGGGCTGGAGGGCCCTCCGCGTCTCGCGCCCCCGCAGATAGCGCCGGTCTCCGCTCCAGAGGTGCGGAGCTGCGGCCACAGTTCGTTGCTCGTACAGAGGGGGCCGAAAATGTTTACACGCTTCAAATAAAAAAAAAACTGTTGTAAAACAACGAAGCTGAATTCACACGAACATAAAATGATGAGCTCTAATCATCTTAGGCTTGTACAGGTACAGCCGTTGTAACACATCCTCCAAATACCCGCTATCGGCGGCGATTTACATGAAATATTGTCAGAGCAACGTTTTCTTATGTGTTCTCAGCGAATGCTACACATGATGTTTCAATTTATTCCTTAAGTGCTGGCAGTGTAACTGGTAGTTCAAATACGCAACAGTAGTACAACTCCGATCTGTATTGACGACGATAGTAGGTATTTGGTGCATCTCTTGTAACGGTTTCACCTGCAACTGTCTAAGATGTTTAGTGTTTATTTTAATTTTGTAGTGATCTTCAAAATTTTACGTTAAACTGTTGTCTGTATGTTTTTTTGCTTGAAGTGAATGTTACTTTTTTCGCACCCTTCTGGTGTTATTATCAATTTTTTAGAGCCTTACTTCGCTAGATTGAGAGACGTGAAAGTTTCGTTATTTTCAAAAAAGCCAAAACTTATTTGTATCAAAATTGTAGTCGTTGATGCAAAATTAGTTTTTATTAGTGGCGAATGTTTCTGTCGGGCATATTTAGTCAACACTCCGTTTCTATTTTTTTTGTTAAATCATCAGGTTTTTGTAAAGGTGTCAAAAATAAATCCCTATATATAGAATTACGAAGCTCAAGAAAACTTGCATAAAAAACAATTACATGGAAACCAAGGTAAAGTGGCCATGCTGCAAGTTGCAGAGAATGAAGCTTAGGAACGAAAAAAAATTTCGAAATAAAACAAATTGAAGCCAATTTCGGTCGAATTTCCGGTCGTCCGACGATGTCCGAATTCGTTTAACCCAAATATTCTAATATGCTCTGAATATCACCCCTGAATATGAACCCCTTGATAGCTTCTTGCGTGTCAGGCGATTTTCGATAAAATAAATCGGACAATATTCTCGCAGACATCTGGATGCGAACGATCGATACCGTTCACAGCTGCACTTGACAGTAGCCTAAACCGCAAACGTGATCGTCCGCCTGTTTACGTATCTTCATTCGACCACCCCGCCAGGCAGCATTCAAGACACAGACACTGCTGAGTCTTACCCCAACAGGGAGGCCAAACTTCATTCTGAACCCTTTTCCGTTTGAAATTTGTTTATAGTTAAATATCATAGATTTTACTAAGTCAAAGAATAATAATTTTATAAGACAATTAAAAATAATATATACGGATAAAGAATACATAGAATTGAATTTATATACAACCATTTAAGGTTACTAGAGAACTTGGAGAGCTTCCTTCCCAAACTTATAATAATTTTACAAATCGCCACCACGCAAATCTTGTAGTTCTTATCTGTGTTATCATTTATTTCATAAACGTTCTAGATATGATGACTTATCATTTGTATAATGTTTATTCTAGATAAGATTTCTCCTGTAGATAAGATTGCATCCTCAAGACAACGATAGTCGGAATAGGAAGACAAAATTATTTATTAGCTGGGAAATCATGACGAATATGTTATCTTGTTAAATCAATGATAATTTGTTATACAATAGATTACAAAAAAGTTGATTAGATTACGGAATAAATTTCGACTCGATAATAGTGCACTGATAGAAAACATCAGTCTGAAATAAGCAGACCAAAAGTTCCAATCATAGAGGTCGCCTGTACCCTTGAGTTATCTTTGTTGATTAATTGATGTTTCCGTGCACATCAACTGCTGTGTCCATTAGTTCCGTTAGGGTAGTGAATGCTTGATCGCTGGAGTTGGCGATTTACCTGCCTCACTGGTGTTGGATATTTTTATTGAGAATGGTGTCACCTGTGGCAACCTATGTGTTGGCTTGCGGAAGGTTTTTCCCTTCCAGGTATCTTCTAAATCGGAGCACCACCTCAACAGATATAAGCTTTAATCTCCAGACTGGGCACCCGGCATGTGCGGTAATGTAGTAAGTAAGAGGGAGGGAATAGGGCAAGGAAGAAGGAAAAATCGCGGGCGGTCCATGGCCCGTTTGGTCGGGCAGTGCTTCAGCATTCGCCTGGTGTTGATCGGAGAAACCACGGAAAACTACCGATCGGAGCAGCCGGCCGCTGGAATTCTCCTCCAGACAGCGACTGAATTCGACCTAGCGATGTAGCCAGTGTCGAAAATCCGCACTGCATTACCCAGTGTGTACCTCCCTTCGTTCTTTCGTACTCTCGCTGAACAAAGGACAGCTGCTTACAAATAGAAGACAGGCGGCGAGAACGGAAAATGAGGACGAGCTGTGAATGGAGAGAAGGGATGTGCAATTAGAACAGCTAATGAGGTCGGAAAGTAAGGATAGGCAGTGAGGGCGGGTGGGATTTAATTCTCTGCGCAATCACATTTTCTTTTGTCATTACCCATTGCTTTCTGCATGCCTTCAAACTGAAGCAACTAGTGTAGTTATGAATAGACATATCAATAGCCAATGTGGTAACAACTGTACGCCTGTTTGAAACTAAACAAAAAACATAAGGTGAAATAGTTTAAAAAAAAGTTGTGTATACGATACTGGATTAAACTGAGTATTAATCACTCAGGCTTTTGCACACGGAACCTAATTTTTTTCTCTCTCGTGAATAAATCTCTTTTTTTAAACCCTTGTAACATTAATAACTATTATTTCACCAGAGAACCAAACAGTTGTTTGCTTTGACAAGACCTGCGAAATAGTATGACGCTTTACACAGCCGCCACAATCAAAACCATTTTACTCGCTCCTTTAAACAAACTAACTAACGGCTATTAAAATTTGTTCGTCTTAAGCGGCTACGGTAAACTAATCCCGCGGACAGAGTTTCTCGCAGACAGCTCCCCTGGAAACAGGAGCTCCTCGGTGGCGTAGATCTGCTTTCGGGCTTCTCATTTCATTAGGTCTCCTCGTAATTCCGTCGCCCGTTTACGTTCTAGGCCAGCGAGCGCCGGCGCCTCCTGGATTAAGCAAGATGGCGACCTGCTGCACGTTTCGTTGCATGTTCCTCCGAGTCAACTGAAACATATGGGAGAAAATCTTATAAGTTATTATAAAAAATGTGTACGTTTTATTAATTATGGATTTTTATTATTTAATTTATTAATTATGGTGTTTTAAAAAATGTTGGGTGTAATTTCATTGCTGTTTAATAATTTTATACGTATTACTAGGTGTAATGAATTCAAACCCACTGTGTCACATTTCCTTTAACTAGTAATATAAATAGTTTATAAGCAGTTGAAGCTAGAATATTGAAATAACGTCATTAATTTTGAGTGAAAGTGTGTAATTTCGAGCAGCAGCGATTCGCTAGGTAAAACCCAAAATGATAGCATTTTATACTGATCTTGCTTCAGTATTGAGATGTGTACTAACGGCGAGACAAACTTCGCTGTCGTTTTGTGCAGGAAAGAAGCTTCACACTTCTTCGCACATACCGGTCGAGGTGTCTTGGGTTGTTTCAACTTTCTTCACTGCAGTGCCTGTGCGAGTTCCAAAGGTGGCAGGATTTTTGACGATGGCAAACGTAGATTCCGCTACGTCAGATGTTACTACAATTCATCAAGTTACGCGTTAGCAAACTGCGCCTTGTGTCAAACTGAGTCCATTCCATGATCAATATCATTTTAACATGTTTTATACAGCTGTGCAATGCATTTCAAGTAATGTTCACTTTATATCTTATCGAATTAATGCACATTAAAAATTGAAACACAGGTTTATCAATGCGGGCGGCACTTATTCACAAACAAAGATAAGATACATGTCGACACTTATAAACGAGATAACCAATGCATTTGAGAAACATTCGTAAAAATAACATTACAAAATTCGTAGCACAACATTACATTAATAATGGTTATCAAAACCGCAATAAATGTGGTTAACCTCTAAGAGACATAGCCAAGAATTTTGAAAGATATGGCTCAGCACTCACAAAGATGTTTTGGTTATGTAGATTGTATCTTTGATTCTAGTATTAGCCTTTGCAAAATTTGCTACTGTTATCAATAAAGTGCCCCTAATAACTCCTTCATTTAAATGTTTTCTATATTGAAACGGTTACTTACAATTTCATACTATTTATTGCTGATGTGGTATTTGTGTAAATTGTAACAATATTATTTCATCAAAAGTGTTCACAACGAAGTAATATTGTAAATTCCAAAAAAAAGGCTTCATAACTTACGATCATCGTTTATTGTTTATCATTTCACATACGTTTCTGCATAGAATTTGAGAGATGCACATCAGTTAAGTTTTTTGTAGTTGCTATCGATTCATGACGTCCAAAGTACAGCTAAGCATATTTCCTTATTTATCAGCCTTCGTTTTCCTTCCTTATTCTCCTATCATCCATTTCCTCCCGTCCTTGCTTCTTTCTTTCTTCTTATCTTCCTTCCTTTATCACCAGTATTCTTCTTTGTTCCTTTTCATACTTATGTTCTCCTTCTTTTCTTACTCATCATCGTCTTCCTTTCCTACATTATT
>BOPP01000163.1:1076550-1099003 GCA_017312745.1 Gryllus bimaculatus
CCCCCCCCCTCCTTCATCTCCTCACAACACCCCCCCCCCACAGGAAGAGCGGAAGGGTATGGGCTTCCTTGCAGGGTTAATTAAAGGCAGACGAAGGCTGCGCCGGCTATCGATTCTCGATTGTCGAAGGCCCCTGTCGCGCCAAGGTCGCCCGCCGCCTGCTACCCGCACTCTTCGCCTGGCCCTTCGACCGGAATTCTAGCGGCCAGCTGCTCTGATCGTTAGTTTTCCTTGTTTTCTCTCTGGATCAACAAAAGCAGACCAATGCCGGATCAGTGGAACCTGACGAACTGGCCACGGCACACTCATACACTTACATGTAGCACACAAGTCGGGAGACCAGTCGACAGGTTAGTTCGTTCTGGCTGAGGTGGTACCTGCTTGTGGGAGATATCTGGTAGGGCAACCCTCCCGTAACCCGACGTGTAGTTTGGCGACGGATCTCGCCATCCAGTAGGGACTATCACCGCCCCTTCCTTCGATAAAAAAACATACACTACACTTACGGGACGGTTGATCATATCCGCTTATGTGACCGCAAACACTAATCACTGACTCGAAAAGCTGTTTGTGATTCTTCTGCAGATGCCACGCCCTTCTCTCATCATTTTGCAGATACATGAAAGTAAGCTTCGCTAGGTCATCAACAAAAGAAAACGAAGTTCTTTGAAAAAATGTATTGTAGCACATGCAGCACATCTTGCAATATTTTTGCACATAACTGACACGCGCCTGTCATTTTTGGGAACAAGATTTGTATCCACGCCGTAGACGTTTACTGCCTGAATTAGGTATCAGTGCTTAATAGCCACCTGGAATTCTGCGTTACTATGCTACGTGTAACGCTGACCGTACACGAATTTCTTGAGGTGTAAAAAAATATGGAAATTGTTGGCGCCATTTATTGATTGATTAGTGATTCACGTCAACTGCTAAGGTCATTAGTCCCGTAAGTGAAATGCATGTTTTAAGCCCGATCTTCCTCCGCTGAATGGTGAGATCTCAGGCCGACCTACCGTTGACTAACGGGGTTTTCCCCAATCAGGTATCTCCGTCGGCTAACGCGGTTTTTCCTAACTACGTATCTCCCACCAGCGGGGCACCGCCCTAGTTGGGACAAGCTCTAAGCTCTCGAGTGGTCTCCCGGCATGTGCGATAGTGTAGTGCATGTTAGTGTGTGTAAGAAAGAGATGAGGATAAGATAAGGCATGAGGAGGAAACTCGCACATGGTCCGTGGCCCGTTTGTTAGGATACTGCTCCAACATTCGCCTTGTGTTGATCAAAGAAACCTCGGAAATCTATTGATACCGCCGGCCGCTAGAATTCTCCTCTAGACAGCGGTTGAACTCTACCTAGTCGTGTCGAAAATTCTTTCACCGGCGGGACTCAGTCCTAGGACGTCCCATTTAGAATCACTGCAGTGACAGGTTGGTGCGAAATTGGGTCAAGGGAGGATGGTTAAACGCCCCCATGGTACTGCTGCAGAACATATGTCGTGAGCCGAACCTTGTATGGCGGCTGGAAGGTGTGTGGCCAATCACCCACCTTTTGGAAATGTTCACTTTCCTTTACGCAACAGGGAAATGTAAGTTATTTTCAGGCAATCCTCTTTTATCCCCTCCGAGTGTATAACGCAAATTTTGAAATTTCCCTCATCCTTTAGTTATAAATTGAATTGAATTTCCCCCTCCCCAAATTTTAATAGCAATCGCAAAATATTGTTCCGATAAATTGGCATGGTTCTACCATTATTCAAATGGATATAATTCTCGGAAATATTGACATTTACATTAAACTGATATTTGGTTTAAACACATTCATTATTTTCACACACATATCGTCTTCACACAAATCATACTGTACGGTAAATATTTTTTTCAGTACTTCAGTACAAGTGCACATGTCACGTTCTGACTCTATCTAAAACAAAATGATGAGAGATTGCAGGTTTAGACCAATGATATATAAAATCTTGTGCTGTTATGAAAGATATCATGACTGTACTAAAATAAAGATTTTTAAAAAAAATTAAGTTATACTATCTCTACTATTGTTATCTTATACTGCATTACTTTACTTTGTTGAATTCCTTAGACTTAAATCCCAACTTTCCAACGCTCAGCTTACAATTTCAAAATTGCATAATATTTTCCTTACCTCTATCAAGAACTAAACTATTATCATATTAACTTTCAGAAAAACGGAACATAATATTTCAAAGATCTCAAAAGATTAGTCACACGCATGGTTCACTCTATTCACCTCTTCCTCTATTCGTTAAACTGCAACAATAAACATTCCACTCTTGAGCTCTGCAGCCATGAAACTAGCATTCTATCCCCTTGTTCGCCACAAGTACCCAGCCACCCGCCCGTCGTGCTCATCGCCATCCACTTTTACGAGGCCGTTCAGCCACCTCCCGCGTGTCCCTCTCCCGCCCTTCCCCCTCGATTGACACTCTCTTCCGGTTGCCGCGCGCCGTCACCGCTCGGGGTTTACGGGCGCCCGACCTCCGGTGCGGGAACGGGCGCCGGCACAAAGGAAAGAGGATAATAACTATTTACCAACGATATAAAATAATAATTACGTAGAATATATAAAATAGAACTAGAAAAATGATTTTAGTGTAAGTTAGTAATGCCAAAGTGCAATTAAGATAACTTTAGGTCTAGATTGTAAGTTAGTTGTAAGAAAAAGCCCCGCCTGTAGCTGCTTAAGCCGCAAGGCAGCAGCATAATATAAACATATTCATAGAAAATAAATTCCCCTTCTTCACAGGGAAACTGTGGAGGGGACAAAAGAAAAAAAAAGGAAAAATGATGCGGTTCTGTGTACGACGAATGCATTGATCCTTCCCGGAGAGCGGACGCGAAGTCTCTCTTGACTGCGGTGGAGCTGGAAATATGGAATGTTGGTAAACCTGTTACCTGCTGCGGTGGCTTTAGCGGCCATGCTGTTGTCTCTGCAACGTCGTTGATATGGAGAATCTAGCGTTCGATGTGTAACGTTGAAGTTGTTGTTGTTGTTGTTGTTCTTCTTCTTCACATCAAGGATAGGTGTATGACCTGTTCTGGCTTCTAACAATCCCATCTTTTTAGGGGTCTACCTGGATCTCCTCTACCTAGAGGCCTACAGGTCTATGATCTGTTTCGGCTTGTAAGAATTCCATATTTTTTGGGGTCTACCTGGATCTCGTCTACCTAGAGGCCTATATTTTAACACCTGCTTTAGAATGTGAGTTTCTTCCATTCTTTCCACATGTTATAACCATTCCTGTCTGTGACATTGTACCTTGTCATTGATTGCTTGAACGATTATTTCTTTTTGAATATCTTCATTTCTAAGTTTATCTTGTCATGTACATTTTTTTACAGATCTCGATTTCATTTCAACAGACTGTAACGCCTGTTTATCTTTCTCCCTCAGAGTCCAGCATTCACTTCAAAACAACAGAGACGGGACTGCCGTTACTTTATATATCCTCATTAGAGTATCTCTACCTGTTTTATCTTTAAGAGTTCGCTGAATGTTTCGTCATATATTCTGGTATTTATGAATGTTTTCATCTATATCCATTTGTGAGAAGAACTTTATGTTGTAGCCTAAAAACTTAAAATGGCTAATATGTTCCAGCATCCTATTTTGCAAAATTATTTTGGTGCGTATAGGATGCTTTCCCACAAATTCCATTGTTTTGGTCTTCGTTTTCAAAATCTTTATATTATATCCTGTGCAAGTTTGGTTTATTTTGGACCTTTGTAAGTCATCCTGACTTTCTTGGATTATAATTTGATCACCAGCAAATAGAAGCGCATTTAAGTACACTCCATTTTTAAGTTTAATTTCTATTCTGATTTTGTTCTTCCATTCTCGAATGACATCACCCAAGTATGTGTTAAACAATGTTCGAGAAAGGTTCTATCTTTGACGTACTCCTTGGTTTTTTGTTGTTGTTTTTAATATTTTTCTTCTAGTTCTAAAATAACAGAGGTATTTTGAAACAGATTTAATGTTATTGATTAAGTGGCGTTCGTAGCCTCTTCTTTCCATAATTTCCCCTAAAGTAGAGCATTTCAAATTATAGAAAGCCTTTTCATAATCAACGAAAGCCAAATGGGTTTCTAAATTAAATTCCCTACGCTTTTCTTTAGTTGTCGGATGGTAAAAATATTATCCGTACAGGAGCGTACTTTTCTAAAAAAACATTGTTCTTCTTTAATTAAAATTTCAAACGTGTAACGTATCTCATCAAACGTTGAACTTATCTCATGAAAATGGGTGTGTGTGTGGATTGAATTTCTGAAGAGTTGTTTTGAAGTACTAAAACACAGATGCGGGGAAATCAAACTTCATTCAACTTCACATGAGTTTACATCTTGGTTGTCCGGGTTAAAGGCTGGGTTGTCTGCCCGGACAACCAAGATTCTTCAGTAAAATACAGGATGAGTCTTTTTCAGTGGTAAAAATATCTCACCTTCCTCTTTTCGGGTAAATGAACAAATGTTTCCTTTGACATTTTGCTGAAAAAAAAGCAGCGTTTCTGCGCGACAGTTTCTTGACAATTTCTCTTCTTCTTTAGTTTCCAGAAAATTGCACGAATAGTGAGTGGAACGTCTCAAGTAATTTATAAGAACTACCGAAGAAAAATTCAATATTTTTGAGAACAACCAAAATTATAGGAAATTTCTGAATTGACGAAATTGGAGTGCAAATTACGATAATCCTGCATCGCGTCTGATTGTAGGCCGTCAGAAACTTATCCTGCCAACCGGCCGTCAGAATTCCAGTGCACTTGTTGTTCCCAAATGACGTTAATGACCACGCTAGTTCCAACAGCCCTTCCAATGCCTGTCACGTTGCGGTGTTATACAGGCTATGCCGAAAAGGAAAAATTTAAAAAGGAAGGGATTAGTACTAACATTATATGAGACATACTGGTGTATATTTTTACCATCTCAAATTACTCACGATGTCTGTAATTTCGATGGGAAGCTTAGCTGTGTATTGCACACCGTAATTCGGATTTTTAGGTACGTAAACTGTGAAGTCAGCCTGTTTGGGGATATCTAATTGTCTCCAAGCAGAAACTGTCAAGTTGTAAGATTTGATAACACTATGTAGGACTAACAGTTAGTTCCTACTTTAATATCAGTAAACTAGGTATGTAATCTGAGATATATTTCTGATTTACGAGTGTTGACATTACTTATCTACTTCCTCGTTTGTGTAGAAGAGCTATTACTTAACCTCTTTTAAACGCGTGTGAATCTTGTTTTGATAAGATAGAGTGTAGAGGTTAATGCTATTGTGGTTGATAAGCACCCTGGTGTGTCACGTTCGTTTTTGTTATGAAATGTCCTGATTTCGCAAAGCAATAAACCGTGAAGGATGCCTTTTAAAAGTCGATCACAATATTTGAATATCTATTAATCGCATCTTCGTCACCGTCTGACAGTTAATTAACTCTTATCAATTCCGAAAAGAGAAATAGATAGCAGCTCCACTTGACGAATACGGCAAAAGTAAT
Organism: Gryllus bimaculatus; assembly: GCA_017312745.1. Taxonomy (NCBI): domain Eukaryota; kingdom Metazoa; phylum Arthropoda; class Insecta; order Orthoptera; family Gryllidae; genus Gryllus; species Gryllus bimaculatus. The sequence continues at coordinate 1,082,079 of BOPP01000163.1, forward strand.
CTTCCCAATTGATCCTATCGAAAGAAGATTCATTCACTTTTAAAAGTGATAAATGATTTATCAATACTCATAATATTTCTACACGCACGACCAGCCAGACATGTTGAGTGTGAGTATTTATTTACCAGAAATAATTATTTAGATTGGTAATAAACATGAGGCAAGTCTTGCAAACCAATTTTACTCGTATTATGGATATGCACAAAAAAACAAGAGTCGTTACTAGTACGATTTAAGTAAAACTTCATTTAAATTAACACGTGCATAAGCACCTTTATTCTCTGTCCAGTCTCAGTATCGCAATTTTTCTAGCACGTATTTCCGTCAATTTATATTTTGGGCGGGATCAGTAAGTAACACGTATAAATTCAAGTACATTTCACAAACATGAACTAATTTGTGCTGTAGCTGTACGACTTCCTAATATTTCGCCATTACGTCAACAGAAGAATTTTGCTCAAAAACTATTTATTTATGATGTTATAATTCAAGACACGTGCACTTTAAAACTTTTACTTAAAAAAAATGTAATTTACATGATTTCATTTTTGATTAAAACTTGGTCTCTTGCGAGTTTCATTGAAACCGTGATAGAAATGAACACCGCGAGATCATGGATATATGGTAATTGTGGATTTTTGTTTTGCTTTGGCCACACGTATAAATTCTCCATCAGAGAATTCATTATAATTTTCTCACATGCGTTTAGACACGATTCGAATCAAGTCATACGATATTCATTTTTAAAGATGACATTCGACCCCAATTAAATCACTCGGAAAAACTATACTTATTTTCGAATAGCACTCTTTGACCAGATACTGCCAATGTATTATCAACTGACGTTTTATTTGGTGGAAGAATACATTTTGTGCAGTAAGGCGGTCTTCGACGTTGCTCAACTGTTTTAGAATCTGTCAAACCGATAACTCGCCTGAACCGAGAAAATTCTCAAACGTGATCGTTTAGTTTACTCTCAGGTTTATTCTCGATTCTGCAACACTCCAGTTCTACATAATGCAGCTACTAATTATCCTTTCTTAATTACTCGAAAGCTTCCTAAAACTTCCCCAAGGCTTGATTCTGATTAACAATATCCAGTTCTATATAATTCAACCACTAATTATTCTTTCCAACAGCTGAACACTACCTAAACATTTTCCCGGTTCTTTTGCGTGCGTTGTAATTGTTAACGTCACTATGCCGATGTAGAGCAAAACACGGACGTTTGTGAAGTTTGTAAACCGAAGTAAAAGTCGAAGTTTTTAACCCTCCAAGTCCGTTATTTTTAATATCGGCTGTGTGTCTTTTAATGCTTTTAGTACACCAACATTTGTATAAGAAATAAATAAACAAAAATACCTTCGCATTGATTAGGAATACTTATAATCCGTCCTTAGCTAGAACCCATTTGTTCCGATTGCTTTTAACGCATGGCGGGATGTTAAAACTTAACGAATTGATTCATTGACAGTGCCTTAGTTGTATAAAGATTTGGTTGCGTGAATGCAACCCCGATATAACATAACCCTAACACACAGTATCAGACGTCGTAGTACTTCATTTAACATATCTCAAATTTTGCATTTTCAGTACCAAGGTATATAACGTAGCTTCCTTCGCGACAGAAACTTTACATAAACTATTTTCTCTTGTCAAATCCCACCCTATTCTAGCAGGAGTTCCTAAATATTCTAATATATGCCCCACTCTCAAGTATTCTGCTTTATTTCTCAACTAGTTGAATAAAAATTCCCTCTAGAGAGATGATAGTTCTGCGCATCTCGAATATTCATCTGCAGTCAGCCAAAGAAATATTACAAGAAGGAATTTTAAAATACCTGCCTCAAAATTGGAGAATAAGTGTTAATACTGAAAAAAATACAGGATAAAAATTTTCTTTCTTTTACAACCCAACTTTTGTACCTCGTTGAAAATGAATGTGAATACAATGCCTTGGATTCTAAAACATACGTTTATTAAACATCTAGAACATTTGTAGAAACAAAATTAACATGAAAGTCCGTATTAAAGTAATTACAAAGAAAACATCTGCAAAAATATCTAAACTTTATCTTTTAATTTATATTAATACATACCATGAACTTATATTTAAATATATTATTCTGCACCATTTTACATATACATGTACAATGTGGCTTAATTCAGCCCCGAGAATTACAAAAACCCTAAAAGTAATTCGAAATATATTTGGACCAGGAAACATTGTTTTGAAATGAGTATGGAAAAGTTATTTCTACTTCGCCTCGTATAACGTCAGCTTTCTCACAAGATATGACGCACTGAGTATGATAATTCAGTCGGTACGCACAGTATGATCATCGGTGGAATAATAAAATCAGATATATTTCGTTAAATGTAAATGCTTTCATTGTTTCTAGATTTTTACGAGTTCCTGGGTATTGTAACGTATTAGCCAGCGTGCCTCGTGGCATCTATTTGGGGACGCTTGGCAGAGGATTAAGCCTCGCCACAGGAAGAAGGTTTTTCCGTAAAGGAAGAACGCGAAACGGGGACACAAGGCTTTGGGAGTATCCGCCTATAGAAACTTTCACTGTTATAACAGCGAGGGTGGCGTACGTAGTAGGTCACGTGGCCTCGCCTATATAACAGAGTGTACGGAGCCAGTGGGGGTTCTGGAGACAGCGGAGAACCTGTGCGTGTGCACAAAACTTGGCGCCACGACGTGCATATGCGAGCCAGCTCGCTAGCTCGAGTCACTAGTTGACGAAGCCTGCGATTTAGTCCTTGGTGACGGCGGTCACGGGAGCGACTGCTGTGCGTGCTCCGAGGTGAAGAGTGGTTGATTGCCACGATTCACGCGATTTCAATCGATAAGATCGCTCCTGCGATCGAGCAAACCAGCGTTGGTGCGCCAGAACGGACTTTGTGTCCAGCGTGACATCCGTCACGGAAGCTAGGCTTGTGCGCGTTCAAAAGTAGGAGTGGCGAATGCACAATCAAAACCATCTTCAATCGGTTAGGATCGCTCCCGCAATCAGGGTAGTAGTCTATCAGAGCTAGGGTGTAAGTAGATTATTAAGTGTATATATTTTTTTGTTTTCTTGTTAATAAATATATTTGTTATATGAAAGCTCTGTGTCTGTGGTCGCTGTGAATATCATGACGTCACAGTATCTAACGAACTATAAACACATCTCACTTGTCGGATGCTGCATAGTTTCCTTCAATTTTTGCGTGAATTGCCATTTAGTAATATAGATGGTAACTAGTTGTGCGTCTTGCCGGGCAATAAATTACAGACGTGAACGGTTTGTAAATATTTAGAATTATGAAATAAATACTCCGACACCATAATACTATATACAATACTTACAAATAAATTGACCGTTACAAGGAAGGAACTTTTCCCTGTTTACCACGCACCGTGCTGGCCCGATATTAATTACCGAATGTTTCGTGTGATGCCACCAGTACCTACGCGAGCATACCAAGCGGAGTATGCCGGCACCTACCGTCACGACGTAGCACGCCGCCTTTCGGTTCCCCGCCTTCGTCCGCCTATGCATTACAATGCAACGCCGCGCACAACCGCCACACGACGCCTTACCCGACGCGCCAAAGAATCAGACTTGAAAACAGAAGAAAGGACTAGGTTCGGGATCCGCTATAACCTTCATGGGGCAGGCTGACGGAAATGCGTCTCCCGCAGTGTCCGGCCGACGCGCTTCCGCATTGTTCGGGTCTTCCCCGTTTTCCTCCACGAATCCCCCTTCCCTTGCTCCCTAGCCTTTGTGCAGCCCAGCGTCTCTTCCACCAGCGCTGTCCACGTGGCCGATATAGTACGTTTGTACTGGCGACAGATATAGCGCCACACTAGGGAGCGGATTTTAATAAATTTCGCTTTTTTTCTTTTCTCTTTAGAACAATGCCGTTTAGTGCAGAAATTAATTTTATGTTATGAAATAACGAAATGACTCATTTTTATATGTCATTTATTGCGTTATTCGTCTATTTCGACTAATAAGTCACTTTTTACCTTCTTACGTCATTTTACTGCATTTTTCGCTCAATTCATTGATTCAATGGTTTAATTTCCACCTTGCTTCTTACAACATTTACGAGGTGCAACAAATGGTAACCACAGAATGGGTAGCCTATTCGATTTCTTCCCTCATGTATTGTAATGTCCGCCGTTGTTAATACTATGCAATCTGTGGCTTTCATGGGCACCATTGTCATTTCGGTCGATTTCACGATAAAGACAGAGATTTTATTCTAAAGAACAGGCCAAACACAAAGTTTGCATGCTGAGTTTACATGAAAAAATGGCAGAAAGACCCGATTACATCAGTAACATACCCAACAGCTTCAGTTGTTCATCTTAAATAGTTTTGATTAATTTTTACGTCGTTTTTATAACAGTTTGAACCATTTAAAAGTCATTTTTTGATTATTTGTGCAATGCTTTAGATAATCAAAACCCGTCCAATAACGATAACGCTTCCCAAATGTACTTCATCGCGTGCTCCACTGTGCGGAAGCGCCTGCGACTATGCAACCCGCCGTACGTCTCCGTCGTGCGGGCTGGGCGGTCGCGTTCTCTCGGCTGGCCAGGCGCCGCCAGGCAGGACCCACTCAGGCGATTGCATTAGCCAGTCTGCGGCCGCTACTGCCGTCGCCCCACAACCCCCAGCCGAGATCTGCTTATGCAAACGCCCGCTTGGGTGCCCGTGTGAGCTACTTGAAGCGGTCTTGGGGCCAAGGAGATATCGTGCGTTGCGGCCCGGGCGCTGTATGGATTGTTGTGAGGGAGGTGAAGCGGAACAGAAGGAGAATGACGGTGGTGGTGGGGGGGGGTAATCGGTAATTGGTGTGGAAAGGCAGAACGGGCCAAACCGACCTCCCTAGAATATCCGCAGTAACGTGTAGTAATATATGAACGGCTTCAATTCATTAATCATAACTGAATTCAATCACACTGATCGATAGTCATTTTGTTAAACAGCTAACTCAAGCTGCTTCTTATGTACTTAGCTACGCTGAAGCCATATATAACCATAACAATTGCCCATCGGGCTCCGTTTTCGTGTAATCGCACATATACTAAAAATATGTATATTTCGCAGATAGCCACGTGTCGTTTATGCTGAAACGTTGGTTGCTTGCAAGTTTATTACAAGACCGTAGTCGCCGACCATGTAAGATATTGTAGATTCCACTAAAGATGTGAAATAGATGCTAGACAGGTAAAATCATTTGAGCAACTTAGGATATCGCGAAAGCAAAATTGCAGTGGCCCACGTAAACGACTCGGCGCGTGGTGTAAGTCGGTCACTACACGTTAGTTCCGCCCTGCCTGTCAAGCTAGAAAGGTGTTGATATTTCTGTAGTGCACTATAGACTCATCTATTCGTTGAGTTCCAGTGTTAATATTGTATAAGCAAATTCCTTGCAATACCGCTGCAGCGAGTAAATTATCAAACTAATTTCTGTTAATTGTGTGATGAAGTAACTTTGAAGAGCGAATGGCGGAATATTTCTCCCTTAAGAAGAAATGCATATAAATTGTATGTTGGGTTGACAAAAAATGTTAACTTTGCAACCTCTTGTAATGCTGCACGCGCATTTCTTAGTATTTTGCACACCAAATTCCACCATTTTGCAATCAAAGGTGATAGATAAAGTGAGCCAGGTTTCCCCAGAACAAATTCCCAATGATTATTGAAGCAAACATAAAGGATACATTTGTAGGATCGCACATGAAAGAGCTTATAAGGGATTATCTCTTTGAGGCAAGTTTGAATAGTGTTCAATAGGTTGCATGATGGTATCTATGTTAGGTATGGTTCGTTACATGAAAAACAAGAACCTTTTTAAATGTATGTTTCCTAACATAATTACATTAACCGTCCTCATATATATATATATATTAATATATATATATATATATATATAATGTCCAGTATTGATATTTCTTATTTTAACACAATTCAAACATTAGAATTATGATTGAGTGAATATAGGGTAAATAAAATGTTAAGAAAAGGAATAGGTGATTCTAAGAAAGATATCCTAAAACTAGTTCTCTAGTTTAAATGAATGATTAAATGAATTAAGGTGTAGTGATGCATTTCTGTCGTACGGAATTCCTCCTCTTAGATTAATCCAAAGTTTAAATGCCTCGCATTTTTAGACTTACCCGTGTGATTTAAGTGTTCAGTCTGTTCAGATAAGATAAACAAGAGGGAAAATGTCGATTTCATCACGGAAAGTAAATGCTTTAACACACTGATAACGGTTTTTGACCTTATAAATACATGCACGCAAACTGCATCGACACTCACAGTTGATGTAAACCGACGAGTAGGTCTACCTTTGATAATTGGAGATAAACAGGTTTCTTGTCAGTGGAATGATAAAATTAAGTGATTTATCGGCATGTAGATTATCTCTTACGACACCACAGATAAACGTTGCTAGTAAGCAATTGTAAGGCAGAAAACATCAAAATTGACGAGAATGATAATGAGCAACGCGATATATAAGTACAAGTACTTTGTACACAAAATGTTCAACTATAGTCCTTCAGCAGCTTTAGATGACAGATGTAGTTCACAACACAAGGTTTTTCTTAACGCCGCCATGATCGGTATAGCCAGTCAAGTGGAAATTACGAATATGCAGTGGACGAAAAAAACATTACCGTCATAAATATGATTTTTATTATTAGCCCTGGAGTTTATTTGCCATCACTTGCAATAAAACTGTGTATCTTCAGAGTTGTAAATTGTAATGATTCATTAAATTATACGTTTAATACACACATTGCAGCCGGATACTGTCTAGCATCATGTGCAATGAATGTAGAATGTGATGAGGAAAATTTAGATATGTTACCCTGTAGAAGTCATTGCAAAAGGCAAACTTTGACAACGTAAAGAAGGTTCATTAGACCTTAGCTTGTAACCTCCTCCTCTAAAATTCTCATTTAATTCCTGGAATCAGAAGCTTCGCTTATAATCGGATCCTTTTGTGGAACGTACGTATATAACGCACAGCCTTCGTGTTTCATTACGGGGGCCCAGGCTGAACCCCCGAGTCGGATGCTGGACCCGTTCCCGGCCGAAAGAACGACTCGTGTGACGTCAGCCCCGCATCGCCAATGAGGCGCCGGGCGACGCCGCGCTAAGTGATTGGTTGCGCCAAAACAAACGAACGCCGCGTTGGAAACAGAACACAATCGCTGGATTATACGCTGCCTTTTTGTTTCGTTTACAGAAGTGACGGCTTTTAAGGACAGTGAACACTTACGTGCGGTAATAATTGAAGAGCTGTCAGAGCAAAACGTCCAGAAAGTAGGATGTCCCTCTTGAAAAAAGACGCCTCTCTTGAACCAGCTATAAAACTTTGGTATTGAAATTGTAGCACCATCGCAGAATCAATACCTTTGCAGTGTACAGATCAGAGAAGATATTTAAGAGGAAAATGCTCAGCGAGAATTTTTAAAATTCTGCGGGAGGGAGCGAAGAGGTCATAACTCAGATATTTTCTTAGAAAAAAGACAATTTAAAGTCTACAAAAACGTAAATTAAACATGTATAAACACATATGTGTAAAAATACATATATAATACTTTTTTATTGATGTTGATTTTGTCGTCATTGATACGCGACACTTTATAAAAACCGACGTATATCTTGCCGCAGAGCATGAGAACGTGTTCCATGGAAAGTTGTCAACCCGGGAAAACTGCTTTCTCTAGTTACAGCTTCAACCGAATTAAGGGTCATATATGTCCCCTATTGACAGCGTTCAACTGTTTCTTTCAGCCGATCTCTCTAATCGATAATCGGTAAACCAAATACAAACAAGTGAAAACAGAGTCCATGGATGAAAATTTAATTATGTTTTTAATTGATTTTAATTCCACCGGCTATAAACGCGCGTATGGGATTTCTCTGCTGACAATTTGTTGAAACATTTGCATGTAAAAGGGACATTTTATGTATCTAAAGAAAATCACCGCCCTTATTTTTAAACCGCTACTTGCTTAACTATTTATTACGTAATGAAATGTTCGTTGCGTCAATATCTTCTGGCGTATCCATCTACTTTGAAACATACGTTTTCAAGAGACTGAAAGTCGAACAGACGAACGCCGTAGGGGCAAAAATCTGCCATTTTGCGGAATAGCCTAGTCAGAAAAATACTGAACAATTTGTTACCAAGAGATTTAATGCCATTCCCTTATCCAATTCATATCGGTTAAAAGATTCTTCGAATTATACAGGATAATATTTCAATAGTATATACAAATGACAGATATATGTATTCCAAAATGCGAATTCCTACTAATATCTTATCCCACTGTTGGAGTCCAATAAATACTCTTCAAACCGATACAGACAGCAGCTTTACAAGGAAGGAAATAAAAACGTCTCTTGCTCTGTCATCCGTATTGCAAATAAACTTGTGCTCTATTCATTGTGACCTTTCGCGATATTTTTTCAGTAGTAGATAATATCGACTGTTAAAAATATTTACATGAGAATGTTTCATTCATTCTATCTTACCTGATGATCAGAGGTCAGGTGTGGAATGTAGTACTTCTTGTCGAGTTCACGTATAAGTAAAGTTCAGATATTTTTACTCTAAATTATCCAATTTTGGCGCCTAAAATAGTATTTTAAAAGGCAAAAATAAGCGTATTTTTCTGTCCATTTATTTCTGTAATTCTTGTAAATTTTATTTCATTTCGAAGTATTTCATTATAGATATATTACAATGAAATATTGAAAAAACATAAAGATGTAAATGGTAAAACATAATTATACCAATTAGATATATGCACACATATAATGTATGTTATGAAATCTTATCTGTAAAATCTCAGTAATAATGTTTTTTTCTTAATTTGACTCACAATATACAAAAATACTTTCTTCTGGTTTGAGGCTGAAATCTGTCTTTTAATTGTATTTTTACTGTTACACTTCTGTTTAGTGCATAATTTAATTTCAGAGATAATAGACAGTGAAGTCCGATAAGTGCCGTCCTCTGTGGTTCGAACTGTCATGATTTTTATGCAGGCAATTCTGTAAGATTAAGATGTGAATTGGTCGAATGGTTCATCGAATATTATTTTGGCTTCTCGGATCGAGGTTAACATAATTTAGCATTTCGAGAATATTTCTACGAATTAATCTAATCTAGAACGTTTGAATTTAATTTGTTTAGAAGTATAAAGAAACACAGAAAGTGCTTGCGATGTTGTTACGAATTCTCTTTTAAGATAACTCAATCACTAAATAAGCTTGTAAAGAGGTAAAAAGCTTTAAAGAAATCAAAAAATGATGTGGTTAATGAACGAATAATTTTAGCCGCCAATACTGAAAGATATATACTATAAATGAACATATAATTAACAATATAATTTTAAGCAATGTAAATGTAATATAACATTTTGGAATCTGTATATATAATTAATTTCGAGTGACTACGCCCAAGAGTAAAATTGATAATTCCCTAAAACTCGTACGTCTTGTATTGAGGCAATGTTTTTGCCTTTTGGAGGAAAAACTTGATTAAAATAATCCTCACGATAGGCCATATCTGTTGAATGGGCCCTATGTGACAAGAGCTTTTGTATGTTAATTGTTCTATAATAATGCATTTCAAGGGATCGAAATACATAAATACGTCTTTTAATACTTGTATTACAACAAACATTACAACGACAATGTTTTTTTTAATTCCAATATTATGAAAGATGTTTTTAGTTACAAGAAATCGTTCTTAAAAGGTCATCTTACGATGATAACATTTTTGCAGTTTCATAATTGCGTCATCACACATTGAGCCAATCACAGCTGGAGAATCGTGGGGGTGGCAGTGAACGGAACAGCTGACTACTGTTTTCTCGCATAGATGTCAAATACGTGAGGATTCATAAGAAATTTGTTTCACAAAATTAAGCTTGGTTATCTTATAAATGTATAATGCTGTTAAACAAAAATAGCATATGCAACTCGGTTATAATGTTGCTTTTTTGTATTGTTACAAATTTGAAAACTTACTCTTAACATCGCTCGTTTTCAAAACATTTACTCGTGCATTAAAACTTAACATTATATTGCATAAACTGCTATATTTTCGAAAGCAATAAGCCAAGGGCCGCCCACGAGCGGCGAACAGTGGCGCGGCAACCGGCCGACGGAACGAACCTCCCAGCGCGCGGGCGCAGAAGTTTGGAGGCTGATGGACGACTTTCCTGCGGGCGTCCGAGGAGCGGACGCACACCGCCCGCCCCGCCCGCCCTGCCCCTCCTCGCCCGCCATCTCACTCGCTCGAAGACACGGATCGGCGTCTCGCTGCCTAGAGACCGGGAAAGTGTGCAAACTATGGCCATCGGAGATAACTCGCCATACCGGCGCCTAATTTCGATCGAGAGGCCACGTTCCGGTGCGGGGCGCTGGGCTTTCAGAAGCTTCAGTAACTTAAGCGACGGTGATAACGTATCCAACTTTCGAATTATCCCTTTCAAGCGGAGATCGCATCGACGTTCGCCCCCTCGCCCTTCAATTTCATGAGCAATTGTAATATTCTGAAGATAAAGCGAAAAATCCTACTTGCAGTTCGTTACCGATGCAAATTACGTTTTCTATAACTCAGAAACGAAAAGTGACTAATTTTCGCAAATATTGGCTAATCTTTGCGATTTTTTAAAATTTATTTTTATTTATTTATGTTAAATTTTGACTCATCTTTCAACTATTTATAGTTAAAATGGACGGGAATGGTTTTCTGGACTCAAGAAAACGTACGCAGATATTTTCCTCTCTACGACACTACGGTTTTACTGTTGTTTTGGACTGAATAAATCTAAAATCTAATCCTACATCGCATCCACCTTGCAATCAGGAAGGGCTGTGATTAAATTTCAATATAAACATCGAAATATGCGCATATATGTGTAAATATATTTTGGTAATATATGCAAAGAAGAAAGGAGAATATGCGAATTGGTGTAATGTGAAAGTGTACAAATAAAGAAAAGTGTATGTGAAAGTTTGTTTAGAGTAAGCAAAAAAATAAACAGAAATATAGTAAATGGTCACAAGCGACATATTTATTCAAGGGCCTTAATTTTGCGCATAACACTCATTTCTAGCGGAAAATAATGGAGATTGCAGTTAATGTACAATTCCACAAAATACAAAAAATATAGTATTCACAAAAAAATATAACTTGACTCAACCAATCAGCGTCTTGGGGTCGCTTGCTAGTGAGAAACTGGCCAGTTGTTTACAGTATCGTTTTAAACCAATTAAAGGAATATCAAATAATTAAATACGAAGGATTTTTAAAAACTATGCGTCACAGACGTCATACTAAAGTTGTTTATTTTCATTCTTATCATCTTCACAGATACAAGACTTTCTTAGGATTACTTTGAATATCCTATATCTTAATAGTAAATAACTTGAACAGCAATCTATTTAGGATTCAATAGTGGTAACATTTGCAGTGTTCTGTAAGTATTGATCCACGCGTCCACCTAAGACCCGGGCCGCCATCTCGCCAAGAGGAGGGATAGTGTGCAAGCTGGTCATCGAGGCCCTCTGCCTGCGCTGCCATGGATTAAAACGTAATGTCCGGCAGCAGGCAACTGGGTTTGGCAAAGTGACCTGGAAAAAGAATGTTACAGCGGTCTCTAGACTACACTTCGGTCGCAGCAGTCTCTTGATATGGTCTGGATCATGGACATCTACCGACACGACTGAGAAAAAGAGCGAAATGGCCGTGCCTGTATTCCAACGTGAAGACAGTCTTGTCACGCCACGTTATAAAAACCGAAGTATAACTTCTCTAGAGAGAACCTCACGTTCGAAAATCAGTGGGCACAAAACTGCGTACCACAGTGTATTTTCCAGGGACCATTTTCACTTCAAAAACGACAATGTAAGGATTCGAGAAACTATGCAAACCATTCCTATTAAGACATTTGGTTGACTTGTTTTTAATTGTTTTGGAATCAAAGCCATTGTTCTTTCACCTCGAATTTTTCGAGAAGTATCAATTTTTGGAGTTTGACTAATTAGAAGAAATTTTATTTGGTCGAGTTTTTATTCTACGCGCGCTTTAGATACTTAAAAACATTCGTGATCAATTTGTATGGCCGGGGGTTTTTGGGGAGGAAAACTCTCTACGGTCCGCTTCTTTCGCGTGTTCATCGCCCATAATCTCTCAGCGCTTCCTATGGTGGAAGATGAAATGTCTTTAAATGTAGTGCTTATGGTGAAAATAGGACAAATGTGCTTCCTTCACTTAGACAAATGTGCTAAACTTTAAATTTGTTGGCTTATTTTGAACCCGAAGAGCACGCAATAGGATGCGAAACAAATAACACTGGTAAACTAGGTCAACCTGAGGGTCACGTGGGCGGAGAAGCGGGCTGTTTTAAAAGATTTTTTACGCCTCGGTATAATATGGGTACAGTTTTTCTTTCTTGTACATCCGGTGCAGATTCTTATGCAGTTTCTCTGCAGAATTTTCAATATCCAAACTGAAAGTATAAAACCGCATACATGGTCCTGTACTTTTTGCATGGATTGTGTATGAATCGACCTAGGAGGGGGGGGGGTTACGGGTAACAATTGAATTACGCACCCGAGTCCTTTCAGTGGCTATTATTTCTGTGGTGTTCATTATGCTGTATGAATCTTTATTAGTCTTGATTAACCAGAGGAACATGAGAAGGAAATACAAATATAGAAGGGAATAGGGAATATGGAAGTTTATCACAATTTCCCATCACACAAACTTTACTTGCACAACCTAACACAAAATGAAATGGCCGATTATCATGGCGTCGGGTTAGTGAACGATTCTGTCGCTGACGGCGCTTTGAGTCAAATTAATACAGATTTCTGAATAAAAAAATTACGAAGTGTTCGAACGTTTCATGCAGAATCGTGCAGTCCTGAACTGCACGTTTTTCTCTACGTCCAATCTGCATGAAAACTGTACCGCGTATTACCAGATTTTCAATTTGGGTTGACGGTAGCCAAGAAAAACCGAATGATACTTCTTTCTCCCGTATCCCTACGATTGGTAAGAGGCTCGTGTAATCTAATTGGTTGTGTGTTTAATTGAAGTATTTAAGCAATTGCTTCATTCCTCTTCAAAACATCACGAACAGCCACTGCTATCTGTATCAATATGAAGTTGGCCCTCAGTATCCTTGCCTCAAAAACAATAGATAAACTTTCCTTCTACCTTTCTTGCGCAATATTGTGTGTCTTAATGATGCCGCCTGTCATGAAGCCTGAAGCTGGAATGGGCACAGTATCTTTACTCTTGGATGCCCCAGATGCGTTTGCATCACAGTCAACCGGAGCTTCTTGCTCCGTCGTCAGGGGCGCCGCGTGCGGCCACCTGCGTGACGGACTTTGCCCTAATCTGCTTTGCACTCCGGGTGTTGCTGCTGCGGAGGAAGCACTTCCCCTACCCTCTCTCTCTCTCTTATCCCGCCGTCGCTGCCAGCGCCCAAGTGCCAAGCGCTGAACTTCGGCGTTCAGTAGGGCGTCGAGAAAGACACTGCCCGACTCGTGACGGACTGTTAAGGAGAATGCGTGGCTGCTGGGATTCGAAATGGAGACGGAGTTTGGCTTGGAGAGTTGCAAATCGTTTGATTCGTGACGAGAGGGGGAAACCCATACTTCTAATAATGTTTATATATATATATATATATATATATATATATATCATATAATATATATATCTTATATTCTATCTATCTATTTCTCTCTATAACATATGTTCTATCTCTTTCTCTGGTCACTTCTCACTGGGTATTTGGTAATGTTCTCCTCCATCTCGGGCTCTCGCTATCTCTCTCCTATCTCTTTATTTGGGCTCTCTATCTCTCCTGGCTCTCCACTCTATATTCTCGCTCTCTCGGATTTCTCTTTCACTCTCTCGGGGCCTCTCTCTCCTGACTCTCTCTCTTCTCCCCTCTCTCTCTGGACTCTCTCTCCTCTTTGAACTCTCCTCTTACTCTCTCTCTGAACTCTCTCTCTCTGACCTCTTCTCCTGACTCTCTCTCTTGACTCTCTTCTCTGACTCTCTCTCTGACTCTCTCTCTGAACTCTCTCTCTGACTTTCTCTCTGATTCCTCTCTCTGACTCTCTCTGCTTGACTCTCTCTCTGGATCTCTCTCTGTGATCTCTCTCTGACTCTCTCTCTGACTCTCTCTCTCTCTGACTCTCTCTCTGAATACTCTTCTCTCTCTCTCTGACTCTCTCTCTGACTCTCTCTCTCTCTGATCTCTCTCTCTATCATTCTCATCTCTCTCATAATTCTGTATTGATTTTTTGTATCAAACTTTTTTTGTTTAATATCTTACTAAATCAGTCGAAGAATGCGAAAGAAAGGGAAACCCTCAGGGTCTTGTTGTCCGTTGCGAATTGAGTGGCAAGATTCCACGAAACATATTAACTTTGATCCAAGAAGTAAACGGTAGCGTCAGGAAAATGATGTATTGGTCAAGATTTTCATGATCCTGAATTCTCTAGGCTGTTTGCCGGTAGAAACCAATTTTCCATCAAACCATTAAATTTGCATTTCAAAAAGTCGAAAAATTAATTATTCGAAAATCACACTTAGCCCCTACAGCTAATAATTATTTATAACTTGTCATGCTACGAGTAATCACATAACGTTTTTATGAAATTCATTACTAGATATTTTTTGCGAGTCTCTAGTTCTGTTTAATATGTAAGCAAAAATCGAAGACCCGTTTTCGTAATGTGTGAGGCAGCTTACTTTCACTGCCAGCAGAGGCGCTGAAGGACGACGCGCATTAATAGCGTTGATCGGCATCTTCAGAGATGAATATAATTGACGGTGATTGTTCCTGTTAATGGAAAGATAAAAGACTTTCTTCAATGATTGTAGGTGGGTTTTAAAACAGTGTCGCGACGAAATAAATGGCCGACTTCTCGGAAGACTGTCATTCTTTTTAAAGCAAGCTGTAAAAGTCTTCTCAAAGTAAAGTAGTTATCCCCCTGGGAATTTATGTCTTGAGTGTCTCAGTATTGCTTTTAATACATTGAGAATAATGAAGTAACTAAATAAAAAAAATCTAAACGTGGAATACATTTATAATATTAATAGCCACAAGTTTTTTCAATATTTATTTAGGACAGGTTTTTCTAGGGGACTTGGCGCACGAAAATTTCTGCGGATATGTTTCTCTTTTCCTCTCCACTTTCCTCCTCTTCATTCCTCTTCTTAGAAGACGTCTAAGATGAACCCTTCTGTTTCTCACTGCTTTTTCTTCTTCTCCCTCTCGCTCCGTACTATTTACTTTTCCGCACTTCACCATGCCTTCGTCCTTCTTTCACATTATTGGCCAAATAGTGGGTTTAAAATAAATAATTCTGAATATGGATGCAGTGGCGTATCAATCTGAGGTTTAGCTGCGAAATCTTTATATCCTTCACTTTCTTAGGAAAGTGATTTGAAACCATGATGTTTGTAATTCGTTTTGTACTAAAATGACGTATTTTTCCAGACCTCATGTACAGAATGGAAATGAATTAACTCCTTTTTCTCTTTCTTTCCCCACACACCACACTCCCACACACCCGTACACACCACATAATCCAATTTTTTTCTTTCAGTTAAGGCGGCTCTCTTGTAGGTCGCACAAATTGAACCGATTTTAGATCCATTCAAAATATTTCAGCATGATTGTTTCAAGATAACATTACTTTTTACGAAGTCACGAGTGAAAAGAGATTCAGCTTGCGTAATGTACTGCTAATTTCTATTGAAAGGCAAATCGCCCGTTGAGACAAAACGTGGTGTCTTTGGTATAACTAGTTTATCATAACTACAATAAATAGCTACCACGCTGATATATTTACGACAGGATAAGGAAACCATTTTGTGGCTTGCCCTTGAAGGAAGGAGCGAAAAGTTGTATTACGAGAGGCAAATAACTGAGAATTCTCAATTTTTACTGTTCCTTTCTTTCCTCCGATTCAATAAATTAACGCAAAACATTAAGTTAAATGAAGCTTCATGTTTTGTGCGTGCTTGCCGAAATTTAATTTACTTGAGCTTCCTTCTCAACTCTCTCGGCTATCTTACTCAGATACTATCTTGTTAAAAATGTAATCAGGCGCCTGGCAACTTGGTAACAGATCTACGGTGTCAATTTACTTGTTTCGGCATCTCCAGGTCGATTGTGAAGGCTCGAGTGTAGGTATTTCTTTTCATAGAATTGAATTACCATGAATGGCCCCGACGTCCTGAAAGAAATTCCGTTTATTAAACCTTCGATTCTTTACAAAATATAGGAGATTTGATTTTAGTGAATTGAGACGTTGAACTTTTACAGGGGTCGTTTGAATCTTAAACTTATAAACGGTTTTCGCTTATGTAGGCTCGTTCTTTCTTATTTTAAACCAGTGACGTTTATACAAAACATAAAATTTTTATTTTAAATGGTTAAAATACCTTTTCTACTTTTTGGAAAAAGGATGGTCTTAAATTAGGTTTAAGAAAAAAATCTCGTATTTCATTGGCAACGAAAATCTCAGAACTATACCCACCTATATAGATACTAAAATTATTTCGTTCTTAGTATACCTCCTGCATGAATTTTGTTTTACATTTATTGTAAAAAAAAATTAATTCTTTTTTACTTATCTAAATTTTAATGGTGTGCAGTGTGGCGTATTGCACCAGACTTCACGATTTCAGCATTCGTCTGAATTGATGGTATTTCATAGAGCTAGCCTGAAATAGAATTAATATTGAATAAAAGAAAAATAATGAAACTCTAGTGCATTGAAACTTATTAACGCACTCGATTGTATTACGAGAAGTGATTCGGTTTCGCGAATAATAAATAATCACTCATAATGTAT
>BOPP01000163.1:1105553-1115574 GCA_017312745.1 Gryllus bimaculatus
GTTCGAAGAAGACACTGCCCGACTTCGGTGACGGACCTTGTTAAGGGAGATGCGTGGCTGCTGGGATCAAAATGGAGGCAGAGTTTGGCGAGTTGCAAAATCGTTTGATTCCGTGACGAGAGGGGGAAGAAGATACTTCTAATAATGTTTTTAATCTCTCTCTCACTCACTCTCACTCTCTCACTCTCTCGCTCTCTCGCTCTCTCTCTCTCTATCTATCTATCTATCTATCTATCTATCTCTCTATCCATATGTCCTCTGTCTCTTTCTCTGTCACTCTCACTGTATCTGTATCTCTCTCCATCTCGCTCTCACTATCTCTCTCACTGTCTATCTCTTTATTGCTCTCTATCTCTCCCTGGCTCTCCACCTCTATATCTCTCGCTCTCTCGATTTCTCTTTGACTATCTCGGCCTCTCTCTCTCTCTCTGACTCTCTCGCTGACTCTCTCTTTTTGACTCTCTCTCTCTCTCGGACTCTCTCTGTGACTCTCTCTGACTCTCTCTCTCTCTGTGACTCTCTCTCTCTGTGACTCTCTCTCTCTCTGACTCTCTCTCTCTCTGACTCACTCTCTCTCTGACTCTCTCTGACTCTCTCTCTCTGTGACTCTCTCTCTGTGACTCTCTCTCTCTCTCTCTCTCTCTCTCTCTATCATTCTCATCTCTCTCATAAATTCTGTATTGATTTTTTGTATCAAACTTTTTTGTTTAATATCTTACTAAATCAGTCGAAATAATGCGAAAGAAAGGGAAACCTCAGGGTCTTGTTTGTCCGTTCGAAATGAGTGGCAAGATTCCACGAAACATTAACTTTGATCAAGAAGTAACACGGTAGCGTCAGGAAAATGATGTAATTGTCAAGATTTTCATGATCTGAATTCTCTAGGTGTTTGCGGTAGAAACCAGTTTTCCCATCATAACATCATTTGCATTTCAAAAAGTCGAAAATTAATTATTCGAAAGTCACACCTTAGCACCCTACAGCATAATAATATTTATAACTTGTCATGTACGAGTATCACATAACTTTTTTATGAAATTCATTACTATATTTTTTGCGAAGTCTCTATTCT
The DNA here is from genome assembly GCA_017312745.1 of Gryllus bimaculatus. NCBI lineage: Eukaryota > Metazoa > Arthropoda > Insecta > Orthoptera > Gryllidae > Gryllus > Gryllus bimaculatus. Next base: position 1,106,626 of record BOPP01000163.1, read on the forward strand.
GTTTATATGTAAGAAAAAATCGAAAGAACCGTTTTCGTAATGTGTGAGGCAGCTTACTTTCACCTCCAGCAGAGGCGCTGAAGACGAGCGCATTACTGCGTTGATCGCATCCTTCAGAAAATAAATATAATTGACGGTGATTGTTCTGTTAATGGAAGATAATAGACTTTCTTCAATGATTGTAGGTGGGTTTAAACAGTGTCGCGACGAAATCAATGGCCGACTATCTCGAAGAACTGTCATTCCTTTAAACAAACTGTAAAAGTCTTCTCAAAGTAAAGTTAGTTATCCCCCTGGGAATTATGTACTTGAGTGCCTCAGTATTTTTTTAATAATATTGTGAATAATGAAGTAACTAATTAGTAAAAAAATCTAAACGTGGAATATAATATTAATAACCACAAGTTTTTTCAATATTTATTAGAACAGGTTTTCTAGGGGACTTGCGCAGAAAATTTCTGCGGATATGTTTGTCTTTTCGTCCTCACTTTCTGCTCTTCATCCTTCTTCTTAGAAGACGTCTAAGATGAACTCTTCTGTTTCTCCTCTTTTCCTTCTTCTCATACTATTTACTTTTCCTACTTCATATCCTTCCGTCCTTCTTCACATTACTGGCAAAATAGTGTGTTTAAAAATAAATAATTCTGAATATGGATCAGTGCCGTTATCAAATCTGAGGTTAGCTGCGAAGTCTTTATATCCTTCACTTTCTTAGGAAAGTGATTTGAAAGAATGATGTTTGTAATTCGTTTTGTAAATAAAATGACGTATTGTTCCAGACCTCATGTACGGAATGGAAATGAAATTACTCCTTTTTCTCTTTCTTTAATCCATTTTTTTTTTCAGTAAGGCGGCTCTCTGTAGGTCGCACAAATTGAACCGATTAGATCCATTCAAAATATTCAGCATGATTGTTTCAAGATAACATTACTTTTTACGAAGTCACGAGTGAAAGAGATTCAGCTTCGTAATGTACTCTAATTCTATTGAGGCAAACGCCGTTGAGACAAAACGTGGTGTCTTTGGTATAACTAGTTTCATCATTAACTACAATAATTAGCACTGCGCTGATATATTTACGACAGCTAAGGAAAACCATTTGTGGCTTCCTTGAAGGAAGGAGCGAAAAGTTGTATTACGAGAGGCAAATAACTGAGAATTCTCATTTTACTGTTCCTTTCTTCTCCGATTCAATTAAATTAACCAAACAATTAAGTTAAATGAAGCTTAATGTTTGTGCGTGCTTGCCGAAATTTAATTTACTTGAGCTTCCTTCTCAACTCTCTCGGCTATCTTACTCCAGATACTATCTTGATTAAAAATGTAATCAGCGCCTGGCACTTGGTAACAGATCTACGGTGTCAATTTACTTGTTTCGGCATCTCCAGGTCGATTGTGAGCTCGAGTGTTAGGTATTTCTTTTATTAGAATTGAAATACATTAATGGCCCCGACGTCCCTGAAAGAAATTCGTTATTAAACTTCGATTCTTTTACAAACATATAGGAGATTGATTTTAGTGAATTGAGACGTTGAATTTTAAGGGGTCGTTTGAATCTTAAACTTATAAAACGTTTTTTCGCTTATGTAGGTCGTTCTTCTTATTTTAAAACAGTGACGTTTATACAAAACATAAATTTTTATTTTAAGTGTTAAAATACCTTTTCTTACTTTTTGAAAAGATTGTCTTAAATTAGGTGTAAGAAAAAAATCTCGTATTTCATTGCAACGAAATCTCAGAACTATATATATAGATCACTCAAAATTTATTTCGTCTTACTATACCTCCTGCATGAATTTTGTTTACATTTATTGTAAAAAAAATTAATTCTTTTTTACTTATCCTAAATTTTAATGGTTGTGCAGTGTGGCGTATATGCACCCCAGACTTCACGGATTTAAAGATTCATCTGATTGATGGTATTCATAGAGCTACCTGAAAATAGAATTAAATTGAATAAAAGAAAAATAATGAAACATCTAGTGCATTGAAACTTATTAACGCACTCGATGTATTTACGAGAAGTGATCGTTTCGCGAATAATAAAATAAACACTAATAATGTATTAAATTAACAAATAATACGAAAACTTTAGTTTGTAAATTTAAGACAATTACGAAACATCTTAATATTACAGCTTCCTGTAATTATTGCATGTGTGGCAACGAAATTACACTAAAAGTGATTTTTAAATATTTTATTTATATTCTAAAACACAATTGCTCTACATTTTGCTTGTTGGCGTGATTGGAACTAATATTTGCAATTTAGGGCATCGCGTTTTCAGTGCGTCGGCGTAAATCAGTGAGGAAGCGGTCTGCTTGGCCAAGAGCACAAAGCTTACGCCTCCCTTAGCACAACTCGAGGCGTTGCTTTTGCTGGGCCGTTACTCTTGGCCTTTTGTGTCGGGTCGGCTACTTGCGTGCCAAAGGACTGCTCCTCTGCTATTCCGTGCGTAGAGCCTACCTCATTTGCGTCCTCATTTGCTTCGCGAAACAGAATTTGTTTGTATGATTATTATTATTATTATTATTATTATTATTATTATTATTATTATTATTATTTTCATTTTTCACGAATCGGCGACATTTGGCCACGCGATACGTGCATCCTACCGGTCCAGACTTGATTAGTGGAATTGCTGCGCGTTACTTTTTTTTATAGGGGAGAATTAGTATTTTTTCCATGTTTGTACCCCAGGGTTCTTAGCCCCGAGAGATGGGATGAAATTATGATGATGATTATGAATGATGAAATTGACACGTACATAATACAGAGACACACACAACACAACACAACAATGCCCGAGGCGGGACTCGAACCATCTTCTGGTCCAAGGCCGCCACGGCACTTCTGCCTTAGCGATCTCCAACTATCGCATCGGCATTATTATTATTATTATTATTATTATTATTATTATTAACATTATTATTTAATTTCTCTATAAATGCTTTCTAGTATATTAATTATTCCAATGCGCACTGCAATTCAGTGGAAACTATGAATGTGTTTACAGTTTCGTTGTATACCAGGGAACTCTGAAATATTCCAAAAGCAGTTTCGATTAAAGTTAAAAAAAAAGTCCTATATTTGTGTTATTACGAAACTTCGATTGAATTCTCATACTCTGTGCGTCATTGCTTATGGCATGTGCAAGCAGACTCCAAGAAAGAGGCGCCGCAATTAAATATTTGCTCTTTACGTGCTGCGTTACGGAGCTGCATTGTTTATATTTTTGCCTCTAAATAATGGTTTCAATGTGTAATTGTTGTATTCGTGAAGATTTTTTTTGGTTAAAATATTTAATTTAATGTATTGTTAAACAAACATATCATTGCACTCGAACATAAAAATGTACTCTTAAAAACATTAATTCAGTAGGTAAAGCAATATTTAACATTGCTTTAATAAATATTTTATAAATGCAATTTCACATTTTGTAGATTTATTTTGTTAGTTCTTAAATGTTCCGTACATAAGAGCTTATTTTGATATTGCGTATTATTTCCCCTTTAACATATTCTGCGCCGTTCTGGGCGGTCCCTAAGAGCGCGTTCCAACTCAGCGTTTCGATCCGAAGGGTCGCGGGTTCGAGCGGTTGGGCTTCGTTGTTTGTCCCCTATCTCTCGTGTATGTGTTGTCGCGGAGAGAATCCCATGTCAGAAGAGCCCGCAAGTGCGTGGGTGTCTAGCGAATAGTCGAATATCGGGTCGCTCAGGAGAGCAAGACAGCGCGGAGATGGGGAGAATCAACCAAAATCAATCAATCAATCATATCTTCGGAACCCTTTGGGATATGAGGTGCATGGTAAAACGAAAATTGAGTTGGTCCCAAGAGTACTAGTAACTATGTAATTAAAACTAATGTAATTAAATTTAAAGTTAACAAATACCTTTTTTTTTAGTTAAATCAGTTCGTACAGACGGACAGTCTCGCAGACAATTGATTTGACAAGAGATTCGTCTTTTAAGTTGAAAAAGTATTTAATAGCTGAAAATTCTAAAATTATAGACACACACTTCACATTCATTTATATGTTTTAATTAATAAACACGACCACTTTCAAATTAAATTTTGTTGCGCATGAATTTAATTTAAGATTTAACCCAGCTTTAAAACCTCGATATTGAAGAACACCGATAGGTTCTGGCCGATAAATTAAAAGGGAGTTAGTGCACCCTCGAACGTTACAGCACTGTCGATCTACTACGCATGCGCGGTTCAAATTTAGTGCACTTTCGTGCCTCTGCGCATACGCAGAAGTTAGATAGTGCTGACGCTAATGCTGGCACAAACTCTTTACTATAGAAGAATTTTCATAAGGATGGGATAAAGTGACAGATCGGGAAACAAGTGAACATCACGTGCACTTCAGAGAAGTATCCCTCCGCCGCGTCAGCTGTTTAGTTACGCCACAAGTCCACTCTAACACACACAGCATACAAATTTAAATAATATATAATACACAATACAATACACAAACTACAATTATAATAACAGTACACAAAAATTACAATATCATACAATAACAAAATTCAATACACAAACATTTAAAACAAATACAGAATTTAAATGAAAGAAATTGGTAGCGAAATATTTGATTTTAATTAATTGTGGTAAATATTAATACAACCATTTTGTTGTTTCCTTGTGTCAGTGGAAAGTTTCCTGGAACAAAAAGAGAAAAATTTCATTAGTGTTCGTTTAGTTTAAATTTAAATTAGTATTCCATCTTTTTAAATTGAATATTTTCTCTCTTCAAGCACCTGGCTTGTCATTATTGGCGGTTCAAGAATATACTTCCCTAAGACAAATCCAGCAATATTATTCTCCAGTCTCGAACTGAGTGGTACAGTGCCTGGAGAGATGCATACGCGAGGCGCCAAACCGGAGCGTATCCATCATCCTAGATCGCAACGCAGACATGGGAACATAAATTGAAGCAACTCAGCCACTCGAAAATAATAGAAGACAAAATGTACAAATTTATTAATTAAAATATTAAACAATAGGAATCTTCTTTGTTAACTAAGATTATCCACAAATACTCTAGTCCAGATTTGTTTCTCCACTGCAAAAGTCAAACTGCAAATTTCTCCTCTAGCGTATAAAGTACAAAGGAAAATGCATGTGAAGTATGGACAATGACATATGATATGCTTCTAATTACTATACACACTTTCAAGATAACTGTACACCTCCGATCTACTAGTACACGGTTAATTCTATACATGATATCAACCACCCCTCTCCTGATTTCCTGGTAAAAAAGACAGAGGTATACGTCATAGTATGGTATATCACTTAGTCATCCCATTAAAATATCGGTTCACTACTCGTCGCTTTCCATCCTCAACTTGAATTGTCATATGTCACACAATAATAGATATAATCAACCGGGTTTCAGCCTGAATCTTTAAGTTGCTGCGATTTCGGGCCCAATTTCTACTTCTCAACTGCCTACTATTAACTTCGCGAGACAATCTAACCTAGAGGTAATGTAAATCAATCTATGAATCTTCTTCTCGCATAACAGAATGCAACACCTACGAGGATTAATATTTAAGTTCTCATCACAAACAATAATCTACTATTTCAACTTGTAGTATATGTCTAAAAGAGATAATATAGTAACAAACTGAGTAAAATATAATAGTGACATAAATCATAATGATAACACTTACTCTCAGCTGTAACTTGATGAAAGGGCATCGTGCAAACTTGTTTTACATGAGCACTGATCAGAATTGAGTTCCAACATGAGTGTTTGTAATACACTCTTGCAATCATTGCCATCTTATCTATCTAATCGGCATAAGTATATGGCACATGACTGTTGTGCGAGATAGTAACGCACACAGTTACATGTTCCAGATCACATGCGGATTTATCTCGTCACACTACTAGATCCTACAAATATTTTACTGGCGAATGAAAAACTCTCAGCAATCGCAAAATGGCTACTCACAACGTTACTGAAATCATTTCACACCAGTTGTCCAATGTATTCTTATCTGATTAAGGCATCTTAACTCATATAAATTAACATTTGACCTACCATATACAATTACATTGTCTAGAACATTCATAAATACAAAATTTAGAAAATCAGTACATATTTATAATTAAACGTTGCTAGTTACATCTACGAATCTGTGGCTATGATAAATTATTTATTAATAAGTGGGCAAAGCATTGAGAGCAGAATATCATCCAAGTTTCTCTGGAGTCTTGTCTGAAGAAAGTAGAATTGCTAAAGCAAACAGTTCTGGTGAAGTGTCATACAGCCCTAATTGGAATATTCATGATGGAGTATTTCACCCAGTGAGTTTTATACACAGTTTGACAAATATCGTATCCACTTTCTAATAGGTTTTAATACTATACATCTCAATCCAACTTAGTAAGTCATATTTGATTAAGATACATATAATTATACTTAATCCTCCTTATTCTGAAACAAATAAGTCACAAATCGAACTATTGTATGTTCTTTTAGCATTTGTATTAATAGAAATGTGAAAAATAATATGCAATTATATGTTTCTTCATCATTGATGTAACGCGCAATTGATATTCAGGCTGTTACTTACGATGAGTCTAAAAATGGTGCGATAACGACAATCTTTACGTGTGGTAAGCACAAATAACAGACGGTTTCATACAAAGATGTGGGAAACATAGGATATTCTCGCATCCATTCCTCAAACAGCATCGCCCACTCATTGTTCAACACATCTGAACCGAAGGTACTTAAAATACCACTTTAACTACTATTATAGCCAATGGAAACACAGTTTCTGCTACAATCATCCAGAACCCCCTTCTTGAGCCTTCCTGCGAGCCGTAAAAGCTAATATTACACGTGTCTGATCTGTCACTTTCACGACTCTATTCTCACAGAGCAGGCTGAAAAATATCTTAGTATGTACTATAAGCACCAAGTTCTGGTTATGCTATAACCTTAAAACATATAAGTATTATGTTGTAACAAAATATAAATATCGAATATATAGGTGAAAAGTGCGTTATAGTAAAAGTACACACATATATAATATAGATACTGCTCAGCATAAACATATATATAACTGTAATTTATGACTGTACCCAATCGAAAAAACAAAGAAAAATCGAATCTCAAGCAACGTGTAGTCTGTCTGTGAGTTCGAGAGTAGAGACAAGATCATCTGCTTTCGGTCTTATCCTTATATTGCATTTCTCTTAATTTCATACAGCGAACGAGATGTAGATATTTATTCTTCTAGGTTCGACTAGGCCCAGTGCACACATCTTAAGCTGAGGATGCGAGACTGTGTGGCGCACCAATATGCTGGAGCTTGCGTTCATTTGTTCACACATATGCTGACTGACAAACAGAACAAACTATCAGAGCGAGGATCAACTCAACATCACGCATGTACTACACTGTTCATAAAAAGGCACCGAAATATCAACGGAAAAGATCTCACACATCACAGGTCACAGCCGCCACACGAAATAAGTCAACGGGCGAAAGGAGTTCGCAACCAACTACGTCGATCTCATGAAACTAAAACCAAATGAGGCGAACATGCATCTCGAGAGCTCCACCGGCAACATCTCACATTCAAGGCCTGACTCGATTTTAAAAACAAACATAATACTTATCTACAGAAAACTAAATTCAATATAATCTTTTTATTAATAACAAAAAAAAGTAGGCAAATTTACATGTTAGACGGCACCAAGCGTCTGTGTGCGACTACTCTAAACTTCAATTATTTCTCGACGCGTCACGTATATTTTCGTGTCGGAACGAGGACATCACACGCGCGACATATCGGAGCGTCGTGGACTTTGACAGTTTAAGCACCAACCTGCAAATGTTATAACGCACAACGCATGTATGGAAGCACAGGAGTCTATAAGTAAGGACAAAACATGACCACAGAATCGTCAGTTTTTGTTGAAGCACTAGCTGTCAGAATCTATGGCCCATCGGCATTATAGGAGGTAAAAATGTAGAGTAGCTCTAAGTAGAGATGTTCTATGTAGTTCACCAAGCACAGAGAGCCATTAAAGACTAACTCGATCTTTTTTGCGACCGCAGCGCGAGGTATTCACAAATTTACCCGTAATCACCTCTGAGTAGACATCTGCGCATGAATGCGGACAAAGTATAGATAGCTGTGTTATTGTCTCTACGTGTGCAGTGCATGTAGTCCTACATAAAATTAAAGCAGAACGAACTGATCATGCGAGTTTGTGCAGCTTCGCGTCAGCATAGCGTATCATTGCGGATGCGCTAGTAAGTGCGTAAACTTAAACTCGCGTGCGCAGATAGACTGCGATCTATATTTCGTTTTAGCGTCTCAAGTAGGTGGATCTACAATGAGCGTGCAGCTAAGAGTTAAGATATAGGACATGGGATGTTCGCTTCTCTAACATCATTTATGGAAGTAGTCTTCAGCGTTGCACACTTGTCAGCCCGTCGCCCAACGACTCGAGCACGTGCGGCCGCGCCGCGATTCAAGTTTACACGAGTCGTATACGCGCGCCGGAGGGGAAGGGCGACGTGGGGGAGGGGCGCAAGGCGGCGATGCGTTGCTGGGAACCCCCTCCCCCCTCCTTCATCCGCACGCGCGTCTATCAGGGTGCCAAACCCAACGAGCGGACGCTTTTGATCCCGCGCTGATCGAGTTACTCGCATATTACCCCACACCACCGAGGCCAGCCCTCAGCAAATTGTTTCAATGTGCTACGCCGGCCTCGCCGCGTCGTGCCCTGCGCGTTGCCGCCCTCTTCCACCGGCGTCGCCTCGCCCCCCCTCCCCACGGACACTCTCAGAAATGATTAGGCAGATAATGGGTTAATACAAAAATAATATGAACGAATTCCGGATAAATAAGTAAAATAATTAATATTGACTGCTTTTGTTCCGGAACCGTGTATTCGAAACAGAATATCATT
>BOPP01000163.1:1115599-1152906 GCA_017312745.1 Gryllus bimaculatus
TATTAGAAATAAATAAATCATTCAAGTAATCGCCTGTCAAGGTGGCCGAGATCGTTAGGGCAGTAGTGTCGTAGCGGTGATGGATCAGAATATCGTGGGTTCGAGTCCCGCCTCGGGCATGGGTATATTTCTGTACGTCTATATATGTATGCCGTCCTTTTATCCTTCACTATCATCATTGTCATCCATCATCATCATCTCATCGTCCGTACCTCCAGGGCTAACAACCCTGGGGAATAACAAAAGGGATTCAGCTAAAATGCTGAGCCCTCCCAAGACGAAGCTACTAGCATCTGCTGAAGTCGCACACATAGGGCCATAGCGCAGAAGCCGCATAGTCCATAGCGCAAAAGAAGCACGCAATAGTCCTATAGCCAAGAAGCACGCATAGTCAATACGCAAGAAGCAACATAGTCCATTAGCGCAAGAAGCACGCTGTCCATAAGCGCAGAAGCGACAAGTAAGCGATAAGTCCCAATATCTAAGCGCATAGAAGCACGCCATAGTCCCATAGCGCAAGAACACACATAGTCCATAGCGCAAGAAGCACGCATTTAGTCCATAAGCGCAAGAAGGCACGCATAGTCCCAAGTAGCGCAAAAGACACATAGTCCATACGCAGAAAGCAACCATAGTCATAGCGCAAGAAGCACGCATAGTCCATAGCGCAAGAAGGCACCATAGTCCCATGAGCGCAAGAAGCACGCATAGTCCATAGCGCAAGAAGCACGCATATCCATAGCGCAAGAAGCACGCATAGTCCATTAGCGCAGAAGCACGCTAAAAAGTCCATAGCGCAAGAAGCACGCAGTAGTCCTATAAGCGCAAGAAGCACGCATTTAGTCCATAGCGCAGAAAGCACGCATTAGTCCATTAGCGCCGAAGAAGCACACATAGTTCCATTCGCCAAAGAGCACGCATGTCCCATAGCGCAAGAAGCACACATCATAGTCCATAGCGCAAGAAGCACGCATAGTCCATAGCGCAAGAAGCACGCATAGTCAGAGATGGCCCTAACGGGAAAAATTATATAACTGTGCTTATGTTGTACGTAGCAACAGTTTCAAGGATATTATTTTACTCCTCCTAATACTAGAATTTAAAAAAAAAAATAATAATTCATAGGATCATTCAGTGTGGAAGAATTAGTGACTATTATAATTATAATTTGATCAAATGAGAAACTGAAGGTAATCTTAAAATGGCGCCGTGGTGGACTCCACTCCACGAACACTCTCAGAATGATTAGGGAGATAAATTGGTTAATATATAAGCAATAATCTGAGCGATTTGGTAAATAATTAATACATGATTATTAATATTTTTAAAAGTCTTAGTCCATATATTCCGAACAGACTATTATAATTGAAAATAGACAGGGAACCAAGAGTGAATAAATTATTATAATACGTACAGACATATAAACATTAAATAATTATTGAACAAGACTGTGATGTTGAGAGAGACAGAGAATACCCTTGTGAATGAATGAAGAATGAGTGAATTTTGTGAATGAAGAATAAATAAATGATTGTCAGCATTTGAAGGGTACATCCCCCCCAAAAAAATAAATACTTTTGTGAATGCGTATGTAATTGAATTAGTAACAGATGAGTAACGGAAGAATGCATTTGTGAATGAACGAATGAACAAACATATGCAACTGGCAGGATTGTCCTTTCCGTTAACGGGATCTTAGTTAGCAAACAATAATAATATTATTGTTAATAATAATAATAATAAATTATTATAAAAATTATAATTTGCAGTTAAACTACCCTTAATCCTTTCTCTTCTAATGTAATCACAATAACAACGCAAAATCCCGATGAACTCGAAATCCGCAACTTCTCGTAATTGTTCTTTCTGCAAGCGACCCTCTGAGGAAGGTCTACTTTCGAGCCGCCAGTGCGCCATTTAAATTTCCGCGTAGGATCCCATCCACTTCCTCTATTTAACTTCCCTTTCGATCTCTCGCCGAATTGGATTTTTCCCCTTCATTACCTTCTTCGTGTTAGTGGGACGGAGGCAGTGCGAGCGTCGTCGATACAGCGCCAACTTAGATTAAGAAAACTCGCTTAGAAACTCGTTCTTTCGAGTGGACGTTCCGACAGCCTCCAGTTCGAGCTGATAATGCGCTCTTTCTTTGCTCCTTTGGTTCTATTTCGGCGATGAAGATTTCTTGAATAATTTGTGGAATGGATGCCTGAACTGAAGTGGAATATTTTTGGGTTGCTTGTCACGTTCTGTCACTTTGCAACACAGACGGATATTCTGAGAAGAGAGAAAATCAAATAGAATGGTGATAATGAAGGTTGGTGAATGAAATTCGTTTCGTTGTTTGGACTTTCCTGGAATGGCAATCAGTAGGTATATTGCCGTATAATCTTGTGCATTTCGATTTCATAACAAATATGAAAGCTTAATAATGAATTTCATGAATAAACATTAACATGATACTTTGAGTACGATCTGTCGAGCTTTAGCAAATGTCTTTCACTTTATTAGGCGAGTGCCAAAAATAATAACAAGGAGAAACTGCGTATTTGCTTACCTACGGCTAAAGTGGTAATGACTGTTGAATATCAAATATTATAATGCGAATTATTTGACCATAACTCATTTTATTTTATAGGACTTAGGGAAATATTAGTGGACCTCACCTCGGCAGCAATTGGACAGAAAGAAGTTAACAAACATGTTTGATGGATTTAATATAAAGGACAAACGTCATATTGTAGTGTATACAATAATATATAAAAATATTGTGGCACATGTTGTATAATAATGACGAATTATTTATTAATGAATCTATAATTTGACACTTGCTAATCACGATTCATTAACTGCAGTGAAACTTATCATCGTACAAAATAGTTGCCGCAAAATCATGGGATTTCGCCCAATAGATTGCAATACGAGAATTTCAACCGATAGCAGCTAATAACAGGATACACGAAATAACTGTTATTTTGAGGAACAGTTCGAAACGTCAACTGTTAAGAAATAACAGTTTAGCTGTTAAGGACACTTTCCTAGCTTAATAAGCTCAAAGGATACTTAAACTTGCTCCTCTTACGCTAAGAAGCCATCATCATGAACCAGGGGAACAGCGGATCTTGCCCATCATTTTGGAGGGTTCCATCATATATATTTGTTAAATATTAAAGATTTTTTTAATTAAGTTGTACTATATTATTTTGTTAGGTATATATGTTAGTATACAATATAATGTTTAAATAATTACATAATTCTAACATAAATATTTTAATGAATGTTTCCAAATAAAGGAAGGTTACAAACAAAAATGTGCCTTTTTTTTGGGGGGGGGGTGGAGGCATGGTCCCTATGGCCCAACCCTGGATCCACCTCAGGCATAAGCCAATGTTACTTTTGGTTCAGGGCGATGTGCCTAGTGAAAAAATGGATAAATTGTTCATGAATTGTGTTTTTGTTCCAGGTACGTTAAATGAAGTTTGCGAGTCACGTGTGGAAATGAGCGGTGAGTTTCGATGATTAAGGTGCCATAATTACTGGTGAAATTAATAAAGTCTGTGGTATCAGATACCTTGTCGTACTATGTAATATGAATTAAGAAAGAATCAACCAGTACAATAAATTTATTTTAATTGTACTAATTAATGTCTTTGTTTAATTAAATTTAATTGTTGTGGTTTAATTATTTCTTAATTTTTATTAGTGAAAGAAATGTTTTTTCTGATTTTTATCTTTCATTTTCTTGTGTAAATTTTACTTCGTTTAAGCGTTATTTTTATTTTAACGTAGAATCTGAATAGTAAATGGTGCTAGAAGGATGGAAATGGGTAATAAATACCTTTTATCAGTTGGTTTAGTATAATTAATTTGTTTCGAAATCAGTGAGATTCTTGATTTTTTAAATTATAGTGGCATTGGGCATTACGAGATTAAAACATTCGATCGCAAATTTTCATCTATCCGAATATTTAATTAACACAGGCTATCACTTCTCTTGATTTATCATCCACCCGAATCTGAATTGAGTTGATATTGAAAGTTGGGAATCATTGCTAGGAACAAACGAAAGTAGGCTTTCATCCAAAGACAAACATTAATGATAGTTTTGATAAGAATATCCTTCCAGTTTATCATTAATATTATTTATTACACATTCAAACATTTAGAAATCCTCTTAATACAATAGCTTTTGGACTGCCGCACCAATATCTCGTTTTAATATCCACTTCAGCACAATGGGTTTCATTGTCTCCACATATGGAGGCATATCACGTTTGCTTCATGAATGTTTAACGTCTCTGCTTTTATTGCCAGCCGAAATAGCAGGCGATTTATTGGCACGTTAAAATCGCTGGCATTGTATAAGTAACATGGAGCAATATCTCTGAATATTGATCATAAATCTTGGGAATACGTACTTCATGGAAGTTAGGAGACGTAGTTTAATTTTCCTTCGTGTATCAAATCGTGTGTGGGAGATATGCAAGACAATCACAGTCAAGATTTTGTGAAATACTCTGACTATAGCTTTTTGTTTTAAGCCTCCATGCCTTATTTCTAAATGACGTCATCTTACGAGACATATCCATCTACTTCTTTACTTATATTAGTTTTTAACTGCACTTTATGAATGAAGTATTATTTCTTCTATAATACTTTTGCTTTATCCTTTAATCTTATATGACATAATTCGGCATGTACAAAGTACGAAAGTGATTATTTGAATGAGGTTACGGATTCCGAGAAAAAAAGCAAGAAAAAACGTAGAAAACTCACGGAAATAAATGCACAAAAAATATAGAGGATTAACCAGTATAAGTATTAAGCTGTGATTTTTGCCTCTATGACATTGGATTATGTTGTATAAAAACGCAATGTTATAGGTTACTTATCCATTTTGATGTATTTGTATTATCGTAAGCCAAATCCACTTTTCCTATTTGACCAGTAAATGCCTATTTAACTCATAAATGCGTAGCTACTATGGTTGTTTCTATGTTACCTGTATTAATTAACATGCTTGTATAAAAATCATAAGACGGTTGATTGACATTTAATAATAATAATAATAATAATAATAATAATAATAATAATAATAATAATAATAATAATAATTTAAGTTGTTTCCAGTTTTATCTAGTAGAATGAACAACTGACAATAATCTTGCGTCTTAATCACTTTGATTCCGAAGGGGATGAGTTCAGCATGGTGAGGATCTCGTACTCAAAGTGTCTGGAAATCAACTGTCGTGTTCTGATCACCTCTTCCCAATATTTCTAATACCTGCCTGATTTCAGCCGTTGTTGATGATTGAGATTTTTTACATATGTCGACTTTTGTCAGTCCAGCATATGCAGTGATGTCTTCATACACAGTCAACCACTCCCAAAATTTGTTTTCCATTGAATTCGTTGGTCGAGTGCACCTGATTTGTTTACGCGAATAGTATTAGATTGGTCTTTCGCGAGTCACGATCAATGAGAGCTCAAACTGCTTACTCGAAATGCGTTTTAAAATAATGACAGATTCTGATGTCAATTAAACAGATTCTGATCACAAATAACGATAATTTCTTAGAGTGGTAATATTATGAACGGGACATAATAACAATGATAACATTAACCGTGATTATAATAAGTCGCGATCAGTGTTATAATTTTACATTGTAGAATTTTAAGTGTCTAATGTTCGCATTTTTGCTTACCGATACCTTACCTTACCTTACCTTACCTTACCTTACCTTACCTTACCTTACCTTACCTTAGTGTTTTTAGTGCCTAATTAATAATTACCTACTTCATACACTTGTTATATCAACTATTCCTTTGATGTGAATTGTGTCACGTATGACATGAGATGGGAACGTATTTATATAGAACATGGTCACTTCAGAAGCTATTTTTGAATGCAAATATTTTTTGTTAAGCTATTCAGATTGTTTTATTATCCACAGTCGGTATGAAGTAAATAAATACTGCTCCTACTTTTGTTATTATGAAAGGGGTTGCGAAGTTAGTTTCTTATTAATGACTGAGATGGTCTACCTCTGCCGTTTCTCAGTATTCACGAAACACATCAGGGTTCTTCTTAATTCACCGTTGTCTGACCAAACAATATGCTCTGCCTCGTTTCCTACACCATCAAAATATCCACATTCTGTTTCATTTCTACACACCGCTCTAAAATCATGTAATATCCATCACTGCGAGTGACATTATATAATATTAGTTTAATTACTCCACACATGACCTCGGGGACTTGTTTGATGCGTTAGCAGACGTCATAGTGCAATCCAGTAATGAAAATGGATGCACCCACGCCACGTCACATGCGAATCATTTACGAAGTCGACAATGAGGTTATGTTTGATGGAGAAGCCGCAAAGGTTAGTTATTGGATCTGAGTGCACTGGCTGTGGATTATACAGGGTGGCACATAGTTGCATTAGCGGGGAGAGTTTTCGTATTTGAATAATTTGGCAAGTTATAGAGTTATAAATATGTTAAAAAGGATGGATTTTTCAATTGTGGAAATAGTGTAATTATATTGGAAAAACACGTAGAAATAGCATCTCTCTCTGGGATTTATAACATTTTTTCCTCGACCTCTTTTAAAAACGATTTGCTTCATAGATCTCCTTGACTTTTTTCTATTATATACCGTATACAAAATAATCATAACACAAATAATTGCACATAATAGACTTGATAACAATTACAAAGACAAAGAATATGATCAAAAGTTTTGAAAAAATGGTTTCTTATGTTTGTTTTAATACCGTTTTACTATTACTATTTAAAATATTTAGAAACTTAAACAAGTACAACAAGATATGCAGAACCTATATCCATAACAACACAATAACATACATAACAATCATAAAAAAAATTTTCTAATTTTTTGTTGTATCGAAAGTACAATATCTAAATTCAATTTAAGATTAAATCAACAGCGTAAAATGAAAATACATTTTCAATTCAGCAATGAAAATGTAATTATACTTTCAGTTGGCTGAACACTAAACCTATATACGCTCCCCCACTATTTGCGCCACTGGCATTGGCGATTTTGGGAAAGTGAAACAAAAATGTCATTGGCGGAAATTGGGTATTACTCGTAGTAAAATGTACTTACTTGTATTGCAGTACGTCAATTTTTTTTCGTCTCCTTGATGACAATATCATTAAAACAAGAAAAGATGTGCTTTAGCACACACTGAATGTTGGGAAATTACAAAAGAAATCTAATTTAACTTTCGTTCAAATCCTGTGGTAGCGGATGAAATGTATGATTCTTATATATATATATATATATATATATATATATATATAGCCACTAGCCCAAATCGGTTACTTTAATGGCTTGCAGTGCATCCTAAACGTTCAATTTCCAGCACTAGTACTAAAAGTGTGAAAAGAAAACAATAAATTAAAAAACGTTCCATCAAAACGGGGTGAATGCACCAAAGAAAATAATTTCATCTGGCCACATCAGTTATTACTGATCGTAATTTAACATAATAGCTTCAATCACAGAAGTGATTTGTGTACTAGAATTAAAATAAAACGTAAGTCGGTAAAGCTGTGACAGATGTGGTAAACATTATTTTATTATGCTCATAGGATTTCACCTCTTCGGCCTCGTGTCGCAACGTTTCCTGCTCGTAAAATAAAGTGTTACTTTTACCACTAATGCCATAAATAACTATTGTCGCGATTTGTAAATAAATTTTCTTCTATTTTATTCTATTAAGATCAAATTCAAACTTTTTTGTTTTATACGAGTGTGAGGTAAATAAATGCCCGGGCATTGTCAGATTACTTCCGCAAGTAAAATGTATAAATTGTATGTTATTGTTTAATTTTACAACTACAAAAGTTTATTATTTTGATTGTTTTTCTTGCTTGTTCTGCATCATGTGTCTTGATACCCTCACGACGCTGAGAGCTACGTATTTTCGCAGCTTTCATTCATTGAAATCCAATAGGCAAAACGACTACAAGAGTTGTCTCCATGTTCGCAAACTAGGGTAGTGAGATTCAATTAAGAAATGTAGGTCATGAAACAAGAATCGGGCGGGTATGCAGTCTTACAATTGTCCTGCATACGCTGGGACACGTACTCACACACCAATTTCAACCAAGTTATGTGACCTCACGCCTTCAGCCACTTTAGATAGTTGAGCAAGCAAAGTATATTTGATATTTAGAAAAATAATTTTTGAAATAATAATATCAAAAATATAAAATTATAAAAAGCTGTTATTACAGCATTTACGCTGAAACGTATGTGCCTAACAAACCGAATAATGAAACAAAATGTATCAAACTAATCAGTATTTTCAAAAGATTACCTCCAACATTTATTAAAGCCACCAGAGCCAAAATCCATAAAATTTTTGATTTATAATTTGTTCTAAGGTTGGGAAGGGTGGTGAGATGTTAGAGAAATAATTCAAACAGTAGTTATTAATATGTACCGTGTGTACTTCTTGGTTCTCGTTGTAGTTTTTTTTAAATTTAGACAGTGTGCACTGAACCTCGACTCTCTTGCAAAGTGACAGGTGTCCAGTGGCACTAACGTATGCATTTTTGTCATTTTTTTAAAATTTTTGAATGTTTATTTTTATAAGAATTGGACCAGTGGCTGAATTGGACGTTTAATACAAGTTTATTCTCGTAGTTTGTATTCTTCATTTGTTAGGGGTTTGTACCATTTACTGATCTTATTATTACATTTGTCTATTTTAAAGGAGAGTGATATGCCAATGCCATTTATATGAACTTCTTCCTTTTTCTTGACTAGCAGAATGTCTATTGACAGAGATGGTGACGTCAGTTTTTATTTCTCTATTCTAATAAAGTTTTAGTCCGCAGTCCTGATATCAACGACTAGAAGTATCTCGAACTTGCAATAGGACAATGCTGATGCTGTACCTCCTGCAAAATTTTAATGAACGATTTTTGCCACATTGTTGTGTCTTTTGTAATATTCTGAGTTTGAATGCAATCCTGTTATGTGTTCCATTGTTTCTTCATGGTATTTTCGACATTTGGTCATCTCAAATTGCTTTCTTTTTTCTTTTCTTTTTTCGCGTCTAGGCCAACTTGGACCGGGCGTGCATCCTGTTTCAGCAGAACCTCTTTGGAAGGGGAGGGGGGTCAGCATTTTAGCTGAATCCCGATTTATATCCTCAAAGGTTGTTAGCCCTGGAGGTATGGACGATGAGGTGATGAGGATAGTGAGGGGTGGAAGGAGGGCACACACATATAGATATACACAAACACACCCATGTCCGAGGCGGGACTCGAACCCGCGGTCTTCTGGACAGAGATCGCTACGGCACTACTGCCCTAAGTATCTCGGCCATCTGACCGGCAATTGCTTCCTTTATTGTACATTTCCGGTAATTTCTTGTAGCTACAACTCTTCATGAGCCATCATAAATTCAGTTGTTTCGCCAAAAAGGTTCCTATTCTTAAGCCAAAGAACTGTTGCTTCCTGACCTGTATTGTCACAGTGTAATTTAGTTAGAATTCTGCCATGTACTTCTTTACGTTTCTAGTTCATTGTCTCATCATCAATTAACATGCTTCGTGTGGTGAAGTTTGCATCTGACAGAGATAATAAAGTTGCACCGCTGACGTATTTACAAATTATAGAAAACATTGTGTTGTCAATGAAATAATGATGAGTTGTTATTGCTAACAATATGGTTTATTACAATAGCAGCTTTCGAGATTTGTCAGAAATCTGATGAGGATGAGCCATCGAATGCTGCTATTGTAATAAAGAATATTTTTGGCAATAACAACTCATATCATTATTTAATTTAAATGCTAACAACTCACCACAGTACCAATATTCTATTGCCAATTAGCTTCTCGTGAAAGTGGGACCTGAGGTCGTTATTCTGTTTGTTATGGGATGTGAGGTCGTTAATAACTTTGTTAAAGGATCTGAGATCATTAATATGTTTGTTATTTATTATTGTTATTATTATTGTTATTATTATTGTTATTATTATTATTATTGATGTCCCATGAATAGAGAAGTGAAGTGGAGTGAAATGGTGTGTTAAATGAGGCGTAATTCAAAGGAAAATTAAAACAAAATATTAATTTAGAATTAATTAGAATTATTTTAGAAACAACTTATCAACTTTTTAGTTTAATCATGTTGCCCACCGTGCATTAGCTCGTAGCGAACCTTGATAAATCTCTCTGTCTACTAAGTATTAAACCCGCTATGGTGCCGATGAAGTAGATTTTCCAAAAAAACAGACAAAGGGACTTGAACCCTCGGTTCAGGGTTCATGGTTTTTTTCTTTCTTCCGTTTTCTCCTCTCCACTGCCCCTGAAGAGGCGGGTATTTATTCGTACAGTTTACTGCGGTCGATTAAGCATATTAAGTTTGGCAACGGGTATATTTTAAATAAACTTATAACCAGGGCTTGATTTCTCGCGGAACGCGTTCTGGCACTTCCGGAACGAAAGAGTATAAAAAACAACAACGAAGAGCAGAGGACGAACAATTGGCCACTTCGAGTTTTAGTTCGACAAACTTTCGTAAAGATTAGAAAATTCTCCAACTTAAGTGTGTCATCCCTAAGAACCTTATAAAATTATTATTGAAAACAATGAAATATTATAAAGTAATATGCATTGCCTTTTATAACCACTACATTCACATAGAGCCAGTGCTACCACTATTACTTATTGTTATTGAGTATGATTTAGAGTTGATTGCTTTTTTTTTTCAAAGTCCAAAAATTCCATATTGTGAGACATGACGCTATGAAATTTTTGGTGCCTCCTGAAAAATCTCGAATTTGGACTAGGCTCAGTACGAAACCCTTGCACTATATTATAAATATATTACTATTTCTAATAAATTAATTACTATTTTGGGGCGCGTTTCGGAGTCTTAAAAGTTTATAAATCAAGCATTCCTTATTACTACTAATTTAATTATAACTATACTGCAATTTATCCAACTCTGTGCCTGGCAGGTATCAGCTGTTGACGGTTTCATCAAATCGAGTCACCATAGTGACGTGACTATGGTGACGTTCAAGATCACGATTTGATGAAACCGTTAACAGCTGATACTGCCATGCCAGAGATGGATAATCAGCAGTATGTCTAATAATCAACATGTAACTTCTCCCGCTCGTGGCCTGACCGCTGCTTCCCCTCCCGCGCCGCAGAGAGCCCGCGCGATCCCCACCACCGCACCTCCCCCCTCCCCTTTTTGATATCTTCCCCAGGCGTGCCTCTCAGCTGCGATATGCACGCGCGCTGCTCGTGGGCCGGACCGCCCCGCTCTCAGGCGCGCTCTGCCTAGGCGACGCGCCCCGCGGCGCCCCCGCCAACGGGCCCTCGGGCCCGCTGCCTGCCCACCCCTACCACCTGAACACGCGCGCGCCCGCTGGCCCCGGCCACGGCTGCACCACAGCCGCCGCCACGGCCCCCCTGCCTCGCACGAGGGATTACGTTGCGCCGGTGCGGGCGCAGCCTGGATTATGGACCGGTTGACCGTGGCTCAGGGCAGCAACTGATGTCACTGTAGCGTCTCTGACCGGCAGGTGCTCAAGTTCCTCTCCCGACAACGATTAGGTTTTCGGCACAGCCAAAGAGCTAGGTCGAATTCAGCCGCTGTCTGGAGGAGAATTCCAGCAGCCAACTTCCCTGATCGGTAGTTTTCCGTGGTTTCTCTGATCAACACCAAGCAAATGCCGGAGCAGTACCATAACAAACGGGCCACGGACTGCGCGCGGCTTTGTCTTCTTCCTTGTCCATACCCTGCGAGTGGGAGATACCTGGTTGAGGAAACCCACGGTATAACCGACGTTGAGCGACGTCTAGCAATGAAAGATCGCCCCCACCTCCCGAGGAAGAACATGCACTTTCTTCTTTTCTTTTTTCTTGCATTGATGGGTTTTTGTGGATCAGTATGACATCGAACTACACATATACAAGTAGAAAATGCTTTCGCCATTTCGGAAATGAGTCTGCTAGTTAAGCAGCAGATAACGTGTAACCTTTACTTCATTCCCTGGTTAACTTATCCTCGAGGCAAAACCTCCCAGTATGCTCTAACCAGCAATAATAATTCGATGTTTGGTCGAAAATTTCCGGATAAGTCTAACCGGAACTTAGTCCGAATGTGGTAATGCCCCTAAAAACGTTTAGAAACGTCTGAACACCCTAAAAACGTCTGAGTGTGCGTTTTCATTGGTGCAATAACAACCGATGATGGAGCTTGGATTCCCAATGAACAGAGACACGGAGCGCTGTAGCAGTTTTCGTGCTGGAGGAGCGCCACCCCGAGTGAAGGGCGATGTCCGCATGCACGAGTAGTTGAAACGAGCGAATGAGAATTCACGGTGAAATGGGTATTTGAATTTCAGCGCAGCTAGTCTTTCAGTTTGCTCAACACAAGTAACAAACAAAATGATAATATTCTAATTATTATCTTCATTTGTGTTGTAGAATGAATACTAAGAGTCACGATGAATTCGACAAAACCTGTAAATTGATATGTTAATTTTTGAGGGTTACATAATCTCACAATTTTTCCCAAACGAACTCATTGTTTTGATTATGGGTAATGTTTATCCCTATAGACTAATGGCTCCATCACAAAAAGACATCTAAATATTTTTCAGCATTCATATTAATTGCAAAGCGCTACTTGCAACATTCAGAGCTGGGGCCAACTGATCCTAGAAGCAAAAACCTGTCTAAGATACACACACACACACACATAGACACATACATACACACACACACACACACACATATATATATATATATGTGTCATGTATATATATATATATATATATATATATATACAGACACTCTTCTATCGATTGTCACAGCGCTCGCTGCTCCCTGACTAGGAATATAACATTGATGTCGATATTATCAAAACGTCGATGTTCTACAAAAACATCGATGTTTTAAACATAGATGATCCGACCACAACGATAATTCTTTTTTAATAAAGGTGTTTTGTACTCAATGATATGTTTGTGAATGAAAATATCCCACAATCACAATTTTGTAAAAATTAAAATATGGAATAACAGCTCTTCGAGCAGACTATCTCTCCTGCGAGAGATGGCCCCGATGTCCTGGTAATTTCTACGACTTTCCTCGAAATTCGAAAGCGGGGAGGCGAGCAACGCATGCGCGGTAGGCGCGTAGTGCTCCCCCCACGCACCCCCATCCCCCTTCTTCCCGTTCAATTGGTCTGCGAATTGAGGAAGCTCTAACCCCTTGAGATGACCCTCAGCCCTCAGCCTTTCAAGATGTTTTGTTGGTTGTACTTATTATCTTGATTTTGTTGCGTCAGTTAAATCTTAATTATAAATTTATAAACACGGCCCTTGTCAAATTAAATTCTTCCCCTCGCGAACGTAAATGTTACATGGTACTAAACGTATTAAAAAAAACATAGATGGTTTTTGAGCAATGTATTTTAACAACGTAATCTTGAATCTCGAGGTTTTAAAACATTGTTATTTTGTTGTCGATGTCGCGTCCGTATCTCAGATTATCTCGCTGTCAACCATGATGAAAAGAGATCGGTAAGCTCTTAAGCCAATGAGCTTCAAGCACCAGTTTGCATCACAATATTAGCGGGAATTTTAAATGAAGTTAGATTCCAAAACTATCACCTTGTTACAAGTCATTGAAACAAACGTATGAAGCATTTCTTTAAAATATTGCCACTGGTACGCCTTCATCGTGTTAGTTTTGGTTGAAAATTGTCACTTTGTACCACTTTCAAATTGTTTCTCAACACTTCTCCCTCTCCATGAAACACCACGGCTTTTCAAACGAAGTGCCCACGTTGTGGTCACGTGGTTTGTGACGCAGTAGTTTTGCGCTGAAGTAGCTTACCCATCTCTTTCCACCATGCTGTCAACACAAACACTTCCATTTGTTTCCATGGGAACATTCTCGTTGCTTTGCTGTAATATTAGCTGCTCTTCCCGTGCGTGGCTACCCCGACATAAATGCGTCCTGGTAGGAACACAATGATTCGTAACGGGCATCACGGAACCTGCAATTTGACACTTCTTGCAAGCTCTGTACACGGTGTCTGTCGTGTGAAGTGGGTTTTATTAATGAAAGATTCACACGTTGGTGGTAACGAACCGAGAGTCATTCCGCATACGGTTCCGTGAGAGGTGACCCACTTGTTGGTTGGGTGAATGGGTATTATAAACGGGACTCCCTGAACGGGACGTATTTAGCTCTCCTTCTACTCATGCTCCACCTGATGGACAATCTTAATTACGCATTGTGACTGTAATGACTGGGAACGATTTTCGCTTCAGATTGTCAAGATCTTGTACTTCCATTGAATATTTTAATTATTATTTCTCATATTCCCTATCATATTGGTCGAAAACAGTCGACTAAGAGATTTGTAATGCCTCATTTTTAAACATTGACGTCGAATCTTTAGCTTTACTTGTATTTTTTCCTTTTAGGGGAACTTACCTTTTATGCGGTCATAATTAATATGAGTAGATAATAGAAGTTCGTACGATGATATGAAAAGCGAAACGAGTGACAACTGAAAGCTGGTAATAGGAAGACGTTTCGCGAAAATAGACTTTCAACTCGGACTTCCGTCAAGAAAGTATTTTTATTGCCTACATTGTAATGATTGTAGAATGACCACTCATTGTAATTACTCCTACATATTTTATTTTCCGACTGTTACTATATTCGTAGCAGAGAAACTACATACATTTCTCAAAATGTTCACGTTTCTTCTTTGAGAAACACATATTGACAAAAATTCAGTGCCATGGGTTGTTCTTAATGGTTTTTCTGATATATAATAACTTGAACTACAATACATATGGATATAATACATTTCCCATTTAACCCAATTATGCATCTGTAAGTAATTGCGCATCTGAAAGCAAATATTTTTTTAAAAACTCCCTGCACGTTGCACTCGGTTTCTGTCATCCCTTCCGCCCGCGGGCAATCATTGTGGGAGGTATCTAGTTGCTTTGTTTGTAACATTTATCGCTTGTTTGTTGCTCAATTATGTGGATTCCGCGCGTGTCAACAACTATTATTAACAACAACGTTAACGTATTGTCAACAACGTTATTAGACCCGTAGGTGTTGTGCGTGCTAAATGTACGGAGGTGGCAGTGTTCGTACTTTACTGGGACATGAGATCCGCCTCTGATGTACACGTTGAGTTTCGAACCGGGAGAGGTGGCTCAGTGCATCAATTGATGTCACTGCAGTGACTCTGACCGCGAGGTCATGAGTTCAGGCCGTGGCAGAATTTTCGACTCTAGCTCGTCAGCTGGGTCGAATTCATTCGCTGTCTGGAGGAGAATTCTGCTCCGATCGGTAGTTTTTCCTGGTTCTCTGACCAACGCCAGGCGAATGCTAGAGCAGTACCCTAACAAATGGGCCACGGACCGCGCGCGATCTTTCCTTCCCCTTCCTTATCACAACCTCACACCTTACCTACACACACTTTCACTTACATGCTCTACACTACCACACATTCCGGGAGACCGGTCGTATGTTGAGAGCTTGTCCCTTCTGGGACGGTGCTCCCCTGGTGGGAGATACCTGGTTGGAGAAAACCCTGCTAGCCGACGCCGCAACTCACTAGCCAGCTAGGGAAGCTGACCGCCACCTCTCGCGATAGAACATGAATTACACTTACAGGACTAATGACCTTAGCGGTTGTCGGGCCCGGAATCACTAATCAATCAAGCAATCGGCTTCCGGAGTTTCCCACTTGCAGGTGTCTCGTCCAGCGGGGCACCGCTCCAGCCAGGATTAGCTCTGCACCCGTCTGCAATGCCGAAATGTGTGATACTGTGGTGAATGTGTGTGTGTGTGTGTGTGTGCGAGGAGAGAGATGATGATGACGATGGGGATGGAAAGATCGTGCGCACGCGGTACTTGCTGGAGAAAACCTGGAAAACGCTATAATTTTCCTCCAGACAGGGTTGAATGTGTTCCAGCTAGTATAAAAATCTGCTACCATGGAGACTCGACAGCTAGGACCTGCCGGTCAAAGATGTTGCTGATGAGCTATCGCTGCCTGTTTGCTGACTGGATTTATACGGCGAATAGTACGCAACATTTGTGTGGATCGTTTTTGTATAAGTAACAGAAGGTGCTCGTGTAAAGGCGGAGTTCTCGTAAATTTGATGACATTGCGTGACAGCTGGTAGTGGCGGTGTCTGAATTAAGAGTAGACGAACAAATAAATGAATATTTATAATTAATTATGCAATGAATATATATATATATATATATTTATATATTATTTAATTGAGAAAAATGTTTCAAAACAACCAATGAGACTTTTTGAGCTTCTAGGTTGCGTTTTTTGTGTACATGAATCTTATTTACAATCATATTATTATTAAAAACTTCTACATCGTAATTTCCTATTACCTGCGATTTTATTGTAAAATTTGAACACATGGAACAAAAAAACACTTTTCTTTTTGCTTATTATGAAGAATATGTTGCCAAGAGAATTTGTTTCATATTGGACGTCTCTATAAGCAATAAAAAAAATAAAAACCGTTCGTTTTGAAACCACGGAAGAATGTAACACGATTTGAATGATATCTGGTGGTAAAATACGGCAGTTTTCGCAGCGCGTAATTCGGCAGCTTCAGTTAGTTGGAATTGGGGGTGAGGAAGTTTGAGAGATTTTGGAGTTTGGCGAAATTCATCAACACCAGGTAGGCCTCTCTCAACTGATTTCAATTGGTATCTCGGGAAAAAATAAAAACTTTTTTTTTATTAATGAGAGGGTTTCCAGAGAAATATAGTGGGAAAATCTATAAAAAAAGGAAACCTTAAAATGTAAGAAAAACCAATTTGCTTTGAACAATTATAAATGTTGGGCTTTTTGTTCCCTAGTAAGTCAAGTGTTTAATATTTATTATCCAGTCACTTATTTACTGGTTATCACTAGTATTAATATAAAAGTATAAACTTTGAACAAATTAAATTTCCTTCATCTGTATCGTTCATATGGACTTTTTAATGAAAGTTAGTAAATTAGTAAATGTTCCCGTTCTATTTTCCGGAGAAATTCAGACTTTTGAGAAACTTGTGAAAGATGACGATGTCATCATGTTGTACGTAAACAGGATCAGGAATGGAAAGTTTGGGATAATGTGAGACCTTAGAAGAAGGGAAGGTAAATAGTTGATTGTGTTGTGAAGAAACAGCAGAATTATAATTGCGAATAATATTGTATCAAGAAATACGACTGGCTGATGTGTCTGAAAGGAATTGATTTGAAGCACATACAAATTTTCACGTATTCAACTCCAAAAGTGCCGCCAGTCTTATGACAATTTTTCGGGCTTCTGAATGTTACTACCAGTTAATCGTGAAAGACACGCGATACGCGTGAACTCATAAAATCCAAGCGTATCTTTTCCATTATTCGTCCTCATTCGTTTTGTCTGTGTTGTAGAAACCTGTTGAGATAAGACTGTTGACACTTTAGGTTCCTGACAAATTGCTCTGCACTAAAAACTAATTATCTACTTAAGTCTGATCAGTCAATCGCGTTTCTTTATTGAGAGTGCTCTCACTCTCACTCTCTTGGCGGCCTTCTCTTCTCTTAGCATTATCTCCTATTTTCTTGTATTCAAATTTTTACCATATATTAACATCTCTGAACGTATATTGAATACTTATCAAGTGATTTTTCTCTACGATATCTGAAGTAGTACTGGCAATAATGACTACTAACGTAATGTTCGATCCAATTTTGCTAATATGCTAGGAATTTGACTGGGCACTGACTTTCAAGATTATATTAGTTATATTAGTAAACGTTTGATTTCAAGTGCAATAATGCTCAGATAACATTTTCTCTATATTTTTTAACTACAAGCTTAATGAAAAACTATTATTTGTATAGGTAAGTTGTTGAAATTGCATCAACTTAGGAGCTTCCATGGCAAGTTGTGAGTATACAGAGAAAAAACCGAAATTATTCAACAGTATTGTTTGAGAACTGTGCCTTTGCTCGACAACCACATTTACCGTTGGTTTGCCAGCTAGGTCGAATTCAATCGCTGTCTGGAGAAGAATTCTAGCGGCCAGTTGCTCTGGTCGGTAGTATTCCGTGGTTTCTCCGATCAACACCAGGCGAATGCCAGTGCAATTCCCTATCAAATGGGCCACGGACCGCGCGCGATCTTCCCTTCCTTGTTCAATCCCCGCTCTTTACACACACACTTTACCACACATGCCGGGAGTCCAGTCGGGAGCTTAGAGCTTGTCGCGGCTGGGACGATGCCCAGCTGGTGGGAGATACCTGGTTTGGGAAACCCTATTAGCAGACGGTAGGTCGGCACCGGATGTCACAATCCAGCGGAGGAAGATCACCGTCTCCTTCCGAAGAAATAATGTGCACTGCACTTACTGGACTAATGTCCTGAGTAGTTGACGTGCCTGGAATCACTATCAATCAGTCAATCAATTTAGCAGAAATGTGCAGTATTTATGGTACTCGATTTTGATAACATCGTTTGTTAAAGTAAGAAATGAAATGATCAATAAATTATTTTGAGAAATGGAAAGTTAAGCGAAGCGAACACTAAATACCATCGTTTCCAAGACGGTCAGATATAATTTAAGTCAATAAAAGTCGCTTGAACTTTACAGCTACATCAGCCATTTATTTCTGCAGCCATTCTCTTGATATTTTATTGTTTCGGCACATTTATGACTTCCATCTTCTCGTAAAGCAAATTATGCAGTGTGAAAGTCTCTGTACCATGGAGTGACAGCTACAGTTCTATCGATCATGAGTTGCCATGCTGTTTCGCGAATTCACTACTCACAACTGCTAGGGCACCAATTAATTCATTAATTCAATTTCCCTCGCAATTAATCTTTCAAAACAAGGGTTTAGTAATGATAAAATTATAAATCTGACATTAATATAGGGTGAGGTATTTCAGATGGAAAAAATGAACGAGCGTCTTCCTCATAATTTTGAATAAATAATTCCTTAGCCATTTTCGTCTGAAAGGCATAGATTAACGTAGAAAAGGTATTTTTGTAATTTTCTTAAATTTTCTTTTGCGGTTTGTGTCACCGGAAGCTTTTGCGTATTTCCAAGTCACGAAGTGCTTTTGTGAACTCGGGAGGTCATTTGCGAACAACGAGTGCACCGCAATTCTGAGGATCACATGGCAAAGTCATACGCGATCCAAGTACACGATACAAGACTGTTGTAATAGGATCAAGTGACAATCAGTCAATCCACAAATTTACGTTTTTCATCATTTGTAATTATTTGAATTAATTTCGTAAAAAATGTATGAATTGTATGTGATGTATGAAGGAGAAGAATAATCTGCTCATGTTTTCTTGAGCTCCAGAATCCCTTCCTCTCCTTTTTAATATAGATAGTAGACAACGGTATAAAAGTATCTACGTTTCGTAGAGTTTTTAGTGAGACGAAGTTATTATTTTGAAATTTGTGTCATTCCATCTACAACAAATATTGTAGAAAAACATTTTGTTAGGTTACTGTTTGTTGTCACATTCATACAACTTTTATATCATAAATGCTTGCTTGTTTTTAAAATTTTAAAGTCATAAATGTCCAATTCCAAACAATGATAAATTAATTTACTTTAAATAATTGTGTTTATTGTGATATGTTTTATTCTTCTGACTACTTTCATCCTGCTTTTAACCCATTTTTACAACAATTTGTTTATACCGGCATTTTTATTGACAGTAAAATCGTACCTCTACATACATTACACGGAAGTGAATATTTCTTGTTATCGAATTGTCCCCAAATCATACATTGCTATTTTAGTCACAACTCAAGTTAATGTTGTATAAGAACGAGGGTAGAGTTTAGTAGAGCAGAGGGTAGAACACAAATTGCATTTTTCTCCTCAAACACAACTAATCCCTTCAATTCTAACAGTACTTAACAATTCAA
Organism: Gryllus bimaculatus; assembly: GCA_017312745.1. Taxonomy (NCBI): domain Eukaryota; kingdom Metazoa; phylum Arthropoda; class Insecta; order Orthoptera; family Gryllidae; genus Gryllus; species Gryllus bimaculatus. Next base: position 1,135,605 of record BOPP01000163.1, read on the forward strand.
CCTTATTGCCAATGTAACGAAAAATATCGGAATTCATTAAACAATTACTCTTGCCAATCCAAAATCCCTCTTCTCATAGTTTTAACTGTTTTCATAACTAAATAAAAATAAATTATTATTAAGCAATTTCCGCTTCTTGCATTCCATGTATCTTCGAACACACGAACTGACACTGATTCTGTGAAAGTGGTGTTATGAAAATGTTTGTACTTTCTCTAGGTATGTTCTCTTATCTATCATGAAATGAACAGATGTTACCTTTCACTTTAGGCCCAGCTGAGAATTGCTTATGAGTTATAAGTTATAACGTTTGGCTTGTCCATGAGAGTCCATGAGAAACACCGTCAAAATAATTGGAACTCTTCTGCAAACACCCAACGTTTTCCATCAACATTCTAAGAAGCCACAGCTAGAGTTCGGATTGATATAATTACAATTTTTGTCGTTCTATGAATAGTTCTCAAAATTGTGATGTGGAGAAATTGTTGTAATCCTAACATGATATCCAAATTATTCGTTACATCGTTATATATATATATATATATATATATATATATATATATATATATATATCTTCATCATCAATCAGCAAGCATCAAAATGTAATTTCCATATGTATAAACACTGTATGGAATCAGCTATATATTGTACAATATTACGTCTTTTTACAAATTTAGTACTGTATTACATACTTTACATATTTTGCTATTATCTTACATCAATAAAAATCCTCTACCAATGTTCTAGACGTTATTTTCCAAATACATTTGATTAATTTTCAAATCAATAGTTTTCATTTAAAAATGGGTTTGTCTTACACAGTTTGTCTTACACGCTGCCGACGCGGCCGGATGTACGCGTTCTGTTTGGATTACTTCAGTTTGCTCTGCCCTACTTATCTCTTCCTCGACAATGCGCAACAGCGCTCAGAGTATTGGCCTCTACATAGGTGTGGAAAGTCTCAGTGACGTGTTTTTTGAACTTGATCGCAAGTTCTCGAGAAAATATTGTTTATCGCAAATGTTGACCCCTCGAGTAGAATACCACAGTAATTCTCTGCTGGTCATTGAACTCCCACGTTGTACCATTCCTCGTTGTTGCTAATGTTTGAAAAAGTACTCTTCAAAAAACTGAAATATAGGTGGCAAACAGTTTTTATTTTTTAAATGGTTTAATACATATTTTTTTACCGTAATTAGAAATTGTAACATTTGTTTGTTTGAAAATATATTATAAGGGTACTTGTGCAGAAACTAGTATACTAAATCTTTTCTGTGATTTTTGATCTTGCATTTTACGTTTTTTACCTATTTGCTACAATGTTCTTACAGTTTTCTTTACTTATTTGTGTACATATTTTTCCATTTCCTACTACATATTTTCCGGTCTCTGGTCATAACAGAACATTCTGCGATTCCTATTCTTTTTGAAATGACACTAAGCAGTGGAAAGCCAGCCCTATCACTCAAAGAAGCGTATTTCGTGGATTCAATAAACGCGTGTAGTACAAATCTTTTCACCTTGTGACTGATATATAGAAAGCCTGTCAGTTACGGGTACATGGTGACTAACTCCGCTTCATAGCAATGAAATAATAGGAAAAGGTATTAAAATGAAAAATGAAAAAAGCAAAACAAGATAAAGATGAAGAAGAAAAACAAACATGTGTGTGGAAAGAAAAGAAGCGAAAAATAAAAAAAAATAAAATGAGGAAATGAAAAGCAGAAAGAAAAAGAAAAAAAGGAGAGAGAGGATGAGAACGAAAATAAGCAAAATATAGGGAAACATAAATTAGGAAAAGTATGGCGTATTAAGAGAAGAAGCGGAAGCAAAATATCATCTAGGAGGAACGTATGAAAAAAGAATGGAGGGGAACAATTAGAAAGAAAAAGTATGAGAGAAAGAAGAAGAAGAAAATAATGATGATGATTTCGGCAAAGAGAAAGCATGGACAATGAAACGGATAAGAAGAAAAAATGGGATATAATTGAGGAGATATAGATATAGAAATAAAAGAAAACAAATGAGAAACAAGAAGTAGAAACAAGAAATAGAACAAGTCTCTCATCAGAGGTCTTACCAACACCTCATCGACCTGCCTGCTTCCCCTCCACTCACCACCAATCTCCCGCCAAAGCGCGCGGCGCGCCGCCAGCCGGCAGCAGCCCCAGCGGCGACGACGGGGTCCCGCGAGAGTGTTGGCAACACTGCGCTCACCTGCGCGTGCCGCCGCCGCCGCCGCCATCCTCGCAGGTCGGCGCGCCGTGGCCACCGCTGCCGCCGCCGCCGCCATCGCCACCGCGCCAGCCCCGCGCCTGCTAGTGCGTGCTCGGCCGTACGCCCGAACGCTGCTTCTCCCGGCCGCGGGATCTCGCGAGGAACAGACGACACTCGACACGACGTCGCCGGCGGCGGCGGCCGACCGACGACGACAACAAACGACAGTCAACAAACAGGCGACGAACGTCAACCGCCCGCCGACGTTCGACTGTTCGACGCGGCTCCCTCGTTTACATCCGTCCGCGCAACAGGTGTGTGTGTGTGTGTGAGGACTCATACATCGACCTGCCGCTTCGTAGTCTATCACCGCGTCTCGCGTCGGGAGCGGAGACATCAATGAACGAGTAAGCTGCGAGACCGTTCTGCCAACAATACTTCCGTCCGCCGGCGCGAGCTTCATTGTTGTTCGTCGGGTGTTGTGAATCGCTTGTGTGTGTCGTGTGTGAACGTCCACTTCAGACCGGAAGCTGTAACGCAACAATTCATTCAAGGCGGCTTCGTGTGTTTCATTGTTGGTGCGTGAAACATATCGCTTCGCCGTGTTGGAAGCTGAATTGGTGATCGGAATTTTTGAAACAAGTGAGTGCTGGCTCGGAAGTTTTCGCGGATTCATCAGTGTACAACCATTGGCCTGGCAAGTCACCCACGGCCCCGTCCCGCCGGAATTTTCCCTCCGGGAGAGATTCGTGAAACGTTTATTTATATAAACAATTGTGTGCGACGAGTGATCAGCCAGCCGTGTTTCCGACGCTTCGTAAGGATTGTACTCGCTATCCACGAGCTGTGATTTCTCCCGGGAATTCAAACGCTCGTGATGTAACGGTCAGCTTATACAACGCCGCACTGCCGCACCGCTGCCGCTTGCCACCGCCGCAGTCACCGCCGCCGTCGCCTCCGCTGCATACCTCTGCCGTGGACCCGCAGCCTCCTCCTCCTCCTCCTCCTTCGCTGCAGTCTCGGCCTTCTGGGAACGACTCGCCGGCTCGGGTTCCTGTGCCGCGCCGTCCACAAACCCACATCCCACTGATCCACTTGAAAGTGCGTGGGAGTCAGTACCCGCTGTGTGAACGAAACCCGACTCCTCTTAACATCTACAGAAACATTATTTCCGGGAAGAAGTCGTCACGAAATAGTTTCAAAGTTCGCATAAAATAATACGTAAACATTCTATAACGTTATCTTATCACTGATTCAACGTTGTCAACACAACTGCGATTTTGAATCTTTCTCTGTAACAGCAGATCTAATTAATTGCTTTCAAAGTGTTGAAGTCACCCCATTCGTAAAACGCAGTTTCCTACAGAAAAATACAAGGTCACTGTGATTTTTTGCGGCCTTTTCCTTCCGTATTTCATGAAAAAAGTGAGTCATTAAATTCCACCAAGAAAAAGTTAATTGACTGTACTTACACGAAACATAACAGAAATTCTGGCACGGCGCAATAAAATAGCGATCGAGAGGTTTCATATATGTGAAAGCTCAGAACGGGGTGTCGAACATCAGATTCCATGCAGAGAAAGTTCAAACGACGAATGATCATTCCTTGTGTGTGTACGAGTTTCTACATAGCTTCGTTTCATCCCCTTGTGTCTGTCGGCGTGTAGTGTATGCTGCTCGATGTTCGTGAGATTGTTTTTTTGTTCTTCTGTATGTTCGTGAGTTTGCTGGCAGTGAAAGCAGCGACACTGCAGTAGAGAGTATCAAGTTTCCGGCTTGCAACGCCCCGCACAACTTTTCCTGGAAAAGCGTCGCCCACCCGAGGAAAAGCTGGAGTCAAGTGCTCATCAAAACCGGATTCGAACCGAGAAATGCTAGCACCGTGAAACCTACATACCAACTCCTTCGTGTGCGCACACGAGTATTCTCAAGATTCTTGCGTAATTCCGCAAACTGGTAGCCAGCCTTTCTAAGGCTCCATTCACTGTTTTATTGAAAACCACTTCACATTTACGGTAACCTCCACCCGCTCGCTGTGTGAACCATTTTGCTTGAAAAACATGAAAATCCGTCGAAGTACTGTTAGACAACATAAATCGTGCGACTGGAAACAGCTGGTGTGACGTGTTCAATATCGCAAAATCTTCGACATACAAATTTTTAAAAAACGGTTGTTTTTTTAATTATTAAATTACATTTCTGGGAATCATAATTTAAATAGGTGGTTTCTTCTGTCACCCCAACGGCTCACGACCATTTGTCAAAGTAACGTGCAATCAAAATCGTACTCGTGAGTACAGTAAAGTGAACCAGAATATTAAGACAAAGTGAGCACTTCACAACGGAATCGCGTTCTTCATTCCTGAGGCAGCCCTTCCCACACAACGCAGCAGCAGACTCAACACGCAAACGCGTGGCACACCGCGCTCAGCAAAAAAGCATTTTTCCTCGTCGTCAGCTCGCCTCGACTCCGCTGCGGCTCTCGACTGTCTGGAGAACGTTGACCGCACAATTGTAACGGCTCCGTCGCCCTTGCTTCTCAACACACCAAGTCGCACGCCACGCGGCCAGTGAGGCTGAGCCAGGCGCCGTACGCACTAAAAGAGTGTCACCGGAACTGTGGAAAAACGTGTTAAAAATAAAAATATTAAAACAAATCGGTGGTAATGTTTCGATGTAGGAAATTGCGTTCGATGCGGCTTTTAGGTTAACAATCTGCGTAATCGGATCACCGAACAAACGAAAATCGCTAAACAGCTGAACGCTGTGTGGCGGCTGCAGCAACCAAACAAACGACGAAGTTCATTTGTTTTCGGATTACCGTGAGATTTGGCGCGAGAAGGGAAAAGAAAAGAAAGAAAGAGGGGGGGAAAGTGTGACGTCGAAGTGTGTGGTAGTGAAGTGATTTATAGGTTGGTGTGTGATTTCCGGAAAAGGTGTGTGATTCAAGAATGGTCGTAAGTGTTGGTTTGTGTGTGTGGAAGTTGTTTAGCTGTGCATCTTTTCCACTTTTGGATTCATCAAGAGATCTGTGGTACTGAAAGAAGAAGTGGAGTTATTCGACGGATATTTTCTCACGGAGCCACACCTCAGAGGTGAGTCCTCTTGTGCTTTATTTTCCACTAATAGTTATGATACTTTTGTATTATCTTCGGAATTAACACAAAACATTGAACTATTATGAATAACCATCCTCCCTATAAAATTGTTTTGACTTTTGTTCTTCTTACGAATCTCTTTTCTTTCTGGATAATACAATTCTCTACTTTATTTTCGAGACGTAGTTTATAAATGCACTTTGTCGGTCATCAATATCTCGACCGAGAATTGAAGGACGACGGTTATCCAGGAAGTCGTAAACATGGAAGGTAGTTAGGTTACTTCAGCACGTTCATTACAAAATTATGTAATGGTACGAGTCTACGTGTTTTCAATGTCGATGTAGGATAAGGACTTCTGAACTTCACTAGTTATTTGCAAATCGTACAGCTTTTAACCGGACACGTATAAAAACCCTCAAATTTTGAATTTGATTATAAATAAGGAAACAAGTATTTCCGAATTGTATGTAAAAAAAATAATTTACATTGATAAAGCATATAGTGTTGTAAGACAAGAGGATGGCATACATTTTTTTATATATATGTATCATGAGTATCAATCGAGCTTGTAACAAGAGTAAATATTACATTTCTTTTCAAAACACGTTGGCAGGAGTAATGCATTTAATTTGGTTGTAAATATTCGGTTTTGACGTTTTTGAGAGATGTACGAGGATATTTTTATGTGTGGTTTGTGGTTCTTGTGCACATGTATTAGTTTCTAAATTTACGATCGTGTCAGTAGGGAGGATGATATATGAGATTTTCGCAAACGTTTCATGAAATTTATGGTGAGGAATATTTACAACTATTTCTCTTTCTGAAATATATTCTTGGAAACCATGTGTTAATATACTACTGTTAATGTAGTTCATTGGGAAATGAACCAAACAGCAATGTTTTAAAAAGTACAAATGAAAGTAAAGTAAATAGAAAAAGGATGTAGCGATTCAACACAACTATAAGAATTTCTAAAATATGTTTCTTCGTTCTGTGTTTTCTCGTTAAATTTTGTATGGTGTATACAACATCGTTTGATGTCATGTGTTTCAAATCGTGTTTTGTTAATTTATTTGATGCAATGTTTATTATGTTCACCAAGAGTACGTTCTGCCAAAATATACAAATTGTATTCATTTATTGCTGGTTAATATTGATTCATGATGATGATTATATTTTTGTGAGGAATATAACCTAAACAGTATATATTTTATTTTGGAAACGTGTATTAAGCTTCCCCTCTGAAATTGTGTTCTTAATATTAATATTAATGTTGTGTTGACGAAACCCAATTTGAATCTGGTCCAGTACAATGTTCTACAGTAATTTCGAGTTGATGTCCAATATTGGACGCGTGTCTTCATTTCATTCGAAAGAAATCCCTTTTTGCAAGCTTGAAACAAGGACACTTTCTGCGGGTTCGTTAACCGTGAAACTCAAGAGCCAGAATATGTAGAGCAAGAAGTGCAGAGTTTTACTTTCCCCACGTCTTGCAGTAAATGAAATCTGCGTTGCGCTGCAGGTTTCAGCAATTTCTGTAACGCTGAATCATGCTCTCGTTGTAATGGGCATCTTTCTTGTCGCTAGCCACGAGAAGCCAACACGTTTCGTACAGACACGATAATTGGAAGTGATGTTTGATTAATGATATTTCGAACCATGTTAAAGAATTTTCTTCGTCGACACCATTTGGCGATTGGAATTTTCACAACAGTTTTTAAGAGGGTAAATGAAGGTTTTAGTATGCAAGTAATGTATGTCGTTGGTCTACACAAAATTCGCTGGTTCTTCAGAAATTCACAATAGTGTAGTTTTAAGTGATAAAACGAGAGGGAATGACTGGCTACGTAGTCTAAATCTCACCTGATGATATCAAATTGGTAGTTTATTCCATTTCGATTAGAGATAAATTGTCGGTTTTTATTTCTGTTTCTTCATCCAACTCTCGTTTCTGAAAGGAATACCTGTAAACGTTGAAATATACAAATTTCTTCTCTTTTCATTTCATGGTCGTATTTCTTAGTTTCATCTAGCATTTTCCTGGTCTACCTCATTCTTTCTGGTCAAGATTTGTCTTTTTAATTAATTTTTTTAAGAATACTGTGTTTTGGTCGCAATGTCTAACTAGTTATTTTTATTGTAATAAATCCATTCTGCTCTTCAATATCTTGAAAATTTTCTGAGTTTTTTTAATATTTTTGCAAACATAATTTCATCTAAAAGGTTTTTTTTCCCATATCTTACATCGCGAAGTCAGAGATGCAAAATTCTGAGTCTAGATGGTAATTGTGTCGTTGACAAAAATATGTACTGATCCATTTTATGAAATTACCACGAAGAGAAATGAAATAACTATGTAATAAATCGTTCAGAAATTGCCTCAATCGCCTTTCAAGGCTCTAAAAACAAGAAAAAATTATCCTGTTTAATGGATATCGCTTTTCATGAAACACGGTATATCAGCAAATGATCCCTCGTCCACGAAAGCTAAAGTATGCAGCCATCAGTTAGTGTGAAAGTCCCAGCATAAATTGTAGATTACGTGCTCGAGAGAGGTAGATTGTAATTTCTAATCAGCTTTGTTCCATCCCATTACTGCACTTCGAATCGATGAAAGCTTCTTTAATTTCTGTTGTAAGTATGCAGTGTTGCATTAGAAAGGTAAATTCCTTTCACAAAAAATATTTTAATTAACTTTGATAGGAATGATGATAAAATAACACGTTCATGACTATGAAAAACATGTATGTGGTATTCTTCGGTGTGATGAATTTCTTCATGCTACCGAATGCTGCTCTATTTTATACGTTGAGTTATTGTTAGTTATGACTGGAGGCGGATTTTAATGACCTAAAACATTGCCAAAAATGGTCTATAAAATGCTCTTAAATGCTTTACAAATGCCCTGAAAACAAAGAAAAATGACGTAAAAAATGTATTAAAACCACTTCAGATGAACAACTCGAGCTGTTGGATATGTTACTGATGTAATCAATTCTTTTTCTTTTTATTCAAGTGAAATCAGCTCGCAAACTTTTGGTTTGGACTGTTCTTTAAAAGAATATATGTGCCTTTATTTATCGCAAAATCGGCCGAAATGACAATGATGCGGATTAGTGTCAAAGAAACCTTAGATTACATACTACTCACATCGGTTAACATTACAGTATATGACCGAAGAAATCGAATACGCTACTCAGCAATTCTGTGGTGAACATTTGTTGCACCTCGTAAATATTGTTTGTGCCATTAAAATGATGTTAAAATCGATGAAATCAGTGAAAAAGTTAAAAATGACTTATTGAAATCGACGAAAACTGCAAAAAATGTCTAACAAAAATGGTTAATTCCTCTTGTCATAACATAAAATGAATTTCTGTAGTACACGGCACTGTCTTGGGAGTGAAAAGAAAAAAATTACATTTCATAAACATCCGCCCGCTAGTTGTAACATATTCAGTAGATATATTAAATCAGTTAGAGGTTATTATATAATGAGACATTTTTTATATATTATAGAAAATGAGTAAGCTGTTCATATGTGTCATGGGTTTCGGGAAGAGAATAATGCTTCATGATCATCCTCTGCTTGGTTGCACTACTGGGTATCCTGGATTTGTGCAAAAAAACCCATGAAGCAGGATTGAAAATTCTTTCACACATAATACCATTAAAATAATAAAATAATCCGTCTGGTGTGTACCAACCTGTTCAGCCATATTCGATTGTTACGCGCCGGAATACTAGTCCTTACTTATAAAGGATTATTTTGTTGATTTGCTCCTGTACATAGAACCAAATATTCTACATTTTGATTAGATACAACAAAGAAATTTCTTAGAAAAAAGTTTTATATCTTCTCTAGCCTTGAAAGATGGGTGCCAGATGGGGAAGACTGAGCGACGAAAAGAGAGAAAATATTTGTGGAGGGAAGAAAGATAGAGAGGGAGAGAGGGGGCAGTGAAGTGGAAGAGTTAAAAGGAGAAAGAGAAAATGGAGGGTGAGGGAGAAAGAGAAGAGTAGAGGGAGAAAGAGACGAGTAGAGGGAGAAAGAGACGAGTAGAGGGAGAAAGAAAGAGACAGTAGAGGAAGGGTGGGAGGGAGGGAGAAAGAGAGGAAGAGGGGAAGATAGGATAGAAAAACAGAGGCAGGAAGGGAAAGAGAGGACGTAAAGGGAGGACGGGATGAAGGAAGGGACCCAGGAAGGGATGGAGGTAGGAAGGTAGGGAAGGTGGGACAAGGGCTAGGGATTAGGGTCGCGGTGCGAGTAATATAGAGTTGCGAAAGGGGCGCCGCAAGCGGTCAAAAGCGCGCCGCGCGTCCCCGCGGAGCGCGAATCGCCGGCGGTGGCCGCCGCGCGCGTTGATTTCCCCGTTGGCGTGTGGCGGGGCGGCTTCGGGCAACGCGCTGGCGCCGGCGCAGCGCTGGCTTTGCATAACGAGCTCTCTCGCCCCGCACGCCCCGCGCCGAATGCACCCCGCTTCGCACGCAACGCCCGGACGCCGCATACCTCGCTCGCTCCCTCGCTCGCTCGCTCGCACCGACCGCAGCCAACTACGACCCACCGCCTCGGCATCCGCTGCCTGCCGCCCACATTCACTCACTCACTCCCGTCACGTTACTCATTCCTCATACACTCTTTCCACCACACAAACTCATACACTCTCCACTCAGCCAATCATACACTCTTCCAACCCAAACTAGTCTCACTGCTTCACACACAAACTTAATCTCATCTATCCACCCACAAATATCTCCTTTCCACGCTCACAAACTTATCTGCAAGCTCTTCCCACGCCAAAACTATCTCACTCTTCCAGCCACAACTATCTCACTCTTCACGCCACACACACTATCTAACCCTTCCACGCCACAACTATCTCACTCTTTCCACCTCACAAACTATGCTCACTCTTCTCCCACAAACTATCTCACTCTTTCCACCCAAAACTATCTACTCTTGCCACCCACAAACTATCTCACTTTCCCACCACGCAAACTATCTGCACTCTTTCCACCCATAAAAAACAAACTATTCATCTCCACGCACAAACTGTCTCACTCTTCCACCCACAAACTATGCTCTCACTCTTCGCATCCCACAAACGTATCTTCACTCTTCACCCACACACTATCTACCCCCTTCCACCCACAAACTATTCACTCCCCCATTAACTCCGGTACTCGCCCACCACACGCAATCAACTCAACTTACCCACACTCGCAGACACAACTTACTCACCTACCCAGCACCCACCCACTCCATCTCAATTCATTCATCTCTTTCACTCATTTCAGCCACCATACCACCACTCTATCGTATCCAGCCATTCCGGCACCACTGACCCCCTCTTTCACTCCTACAAACACACACACACACACACACACTAGCACACTCTCGTGTTCTCGCACCCCCGAGCCACTCATGCGCCTCTCCCCGCCCAACCGTCCGCGACGCCCGGCTCCCTGCTCGCCCCGGTCCGGCGCGGCGCGCTCCGTCGACGCGTTGCCACATGGCGGCAGCTTTCCCCACGCGAGCGCCACGTAACGCTCCGCGCCGTCTGGCCCCGAACCCGCGACCCTTCACCAGGCCCGGCCCGCTCGCCGGGTCTTGCATTAGGCCCGGGAGTAGAAACGATGCAGTTGATGTATTTGTTTGTGGGTGGAGTATTAATATTTAAATTTATTACATATAAAATAGTACCAGTTGGGGTGAGCTGATTTTGTATCACTCAAACGGACAAACTATAATATATGCAGAACTACCTGATGCATAGTTTATAGTGCATCCCCCGTTTTAAAATTTCTAACGTATATAATGATTTCTGGAAACATAAATGACGATTGATATTAATTTGGGGTAGTAAACAGTAAATGCGTAACACCTGTAAAACAAGTGTGCATTTCACTGTAAGTTTATTTTGATCTTGTTTTTGTACTTGTTTGTGTTTTTGCGGTGATGAAATAAGAGGCAAATACCAATAAATGAAGTTTATATTTTATTGTTACTTTACGTTATTTTATAACTGTTTGTGTGTTGTAATTAAATTTGAGTTTTCAATGATTATTTCGATACGCTGAATAATCGTTCTCGGTTTTCCTATTTTATTCGAATTAATGAAAAACACTTAAATGCGTTTCATATTGATTTTCAAGATTTTTAACATGCTTTTTTCAACTATGTGTTTTTTGGAGGGGGCAAATTTAGTCAATCACGCGTAAGGTAAATATGTGTTTTGTCTCTTTTTACTGCGTGGTCGTATAGCGACTACTATGATTTTTAACATTAGGGTAACTGAAAGGGAAAGACATAAAGACAACATGAATACACACAAACATCCATGCTCGGGGCGGGATTCGAACCCGCGACCCTTCAAGATGAAGATTGCTGACACGCTGACAGGGGTGCAGTGACGATCTATGGCCCGAGGGGTCGCGGTTCTATTCCTGCTTATGCATGGTTATTTACTTGTGTGTTGTGGCATGGCTCTCCTATCCATCATGCAGCTTCGCCTTTCAACCATACGCATCCTTTTCTTTGTTGCCTGAATGGTATATGAGCATATATGGCTCAATAATGCGTTGCACCTAGGCGGCGTTGTTGTGTTCTCGCGTGTTTTGTCACGATGGTGCAGACCCAATCGCAGCCCTTATCTTTCCTCATCAGGCCAATACCCTCGTCCATACGCCTCTAGACCAGCCGAGATAGCCCTACCCGAATGTATGGCAAATCACAGGCAAACCGGTTGCACAAATCACACACATGACGGTTTTGGTACACAAAAAAGTTTATTTACATGTACACACGTGAGCCGCACCGTTTACTGCCGGAGCATTCGTTGCCCGTTAGCATCCGCCGACTACCGAACACACTGTTCGACATGAGCCCGGCCCTCATACCCGCAAGCTTACGGTCTCCAACGCACACTGGCGTCCTTGTGACGGATTCTGGGCACAATGGTTCCCTTTTGCTGGGTCCACCCGCCCTCAGGGGCTCGCTGTGACCACTTCGCCACCCCGTGGTCCCAAGCGCGTGGTCTTGGACACAGCTGGGGCCAACATGGCACATACCCTCTAAGTCAGAGCCCTCTTCCCTACGCATTCCACTCGTGCCCACTTTGGAAGTGTCTACGCTGCCCCGCTAGGTATTGAGTAGCAGACGTCGCGTACACTGCATCAACTGATGCCACTGCGCAGCCTCTGAGCGGGAGGGCCTAGAGTTTCGAGTCTCGACGGCGTACAAAGGACGTTTTTACAAGTAAACGTGCAGTTCCAAATTAAGATTGTTAACAGAAACAAACGTGCGTATACGTACACTCCCGTGATTTTGGGAATGAAGAGTAGCTAATTATCCTTTCTGTTCAAAACGGAGCATCAAAACTAAAGAGGACCTCTAATTGCAGTTTATTCAAATCGCAGGGAACCCGACCGGCCGGTCATTCACCGCTCGCTGCCGTGATCCGACCTTCTTGGGTCAGCATCACGGTTTCTCCTGCTCAGGGCCCCCTATAAAACGTTATGACGTAACGCTCACTTCGTCAAACGATTCTAAGCCTTCTGTGTGTCGGGTTTATCACCCCTTTTACTCCCGTTTCATGGCTTAGGCACGGGGGTTATAATATTTAGACCAGATTGAAAAGGCTTAATTTCAGAACCGGGCATTATGAAAACTCGTAAAGTTTCAAGCACCGTATTGAAGATTATCCATGAAAACACAGAAAACGCGTGTTTTAATGGGACACTTCAAGAACGGTGATAACTGAAGTTTATGCTTGACGAGGCTCGCTCTGGTTTATACAATATTATCCTTCCATAATAGGAAGGCTATTGGTAATAAAAGGCGAGTTATCTCGACTCGTAACGTGGGTGTGGTGATGGAATAGTCTATTTCTGTGCTCCAAAAACATCAATTATACAAAGTATTTCTGCCATAGCAGAAACTCTTAGGTTGTACTTTCAAGAGGAGTGTATTTCGCTTTTGAAAACATGTGTGTCGAGGGTAAGTGACTTTTGTGGGGGGTATCAGTATTTTCATCCTGAATACGTTTTTACACCCAGGACTATTAGTCCTGGGGGATGAGGAGAGGAGATGAGATGAGAAATGATAATGATGATGAAGGATGAAATGGACAATCACAGACGTACAGAGACCCACACACAAACACATGTCCGAAGCGGGACTCGAAATCAGGCTAATCCGACAAGATTTTTGTACCTCATGAATCTTTCAAAAATGAACATATTTTGTAATCCTTCATATTACGAGTATATTGATGATAATAAAGAATTTTGAAGATATTTTATCTGGAGGACACCGGTAAAGACAATAATTGCCACAATCGTAATGCAGAATAGTGTTCACTGGAATTTAATCAGAATAGCTAATACTTGAAATAAATTATGGAATATGGTATTTGTACGTACAGTTATATATTTTAAATGATTAGAAATGTAAAAAAGGTATCTGCTCTTCCAGTAGAGAAGTAATATATGAACATTGAAAACTTTATTGGAATACGAGGGTCTCGAATGACTGGAAGGTTTCGGGTTTTGTCATCTCATAGTTTTTAAATTTTTACTAATGAAATTATTTATCATGTTTTATGTTTTAGAGAATATAATGTCTCAACGATTTTTAAAAAACGACCGTAGTGATACCTTTTCAACATTTACTATGCAATAATTAGATATCTACGTACCGAACTTCCACAATAAACGCATATACGTTGCTAGTTTTCACTGCCTTTTAGTTGTTCAGCTGGTGTTTGTTAGATTAAGAGGGTGAGCTATGAACGAAACAATGAGAAAATCTTTTTAAAAAAGTAGTACATTAGATTTTTTTGAAGATTTTGTGCTGTTGTTTAATCATATAATAAAATCATGATAACAAAAAACATTGTTTCCAGAAGCAAAATAATAGATTGTAATTGACCTAAAGTTCTCTTTCATTATTGTGAATGGTATGTAATTACGCAAGATAAACTAATGTGTAATTTATTATTAATTGTTTTGTAGATACGCGAGTAAAAACTATAAATAAAATTCATTAATATTTTTCTTCTTTACAATCAACGGAATCATGACATTCACTTCACCATAAGTCACCGGTGCGTATTCGGATAATAACACCCAATGGACTCCTAGATCGCTATTGCTCCCACCTTGCAAATGCCTACATCTACGCTGTTGGGAACCCCTGATCTTGAGAGAGGAATTGGTTTTAGATTTCGTTTTCTAACTCGTTTGTGCTTCCCGTTTCCTCCCTGCCCGGCTGGCTGTGGTAGCTGCGACCTTCTAGCGGACGTGAGGAAGGTAGTTATATTTCTCGACCTGTAACGCGGCCGTATCTTTATGGCTGCATTGAAATAACTCTTTATGCAACTCTCATAATTCGCCACGGTAGTCGTTTAATTCTATTGAACTGTTCAGATATTGCTCCGAACATTGAAACAGTTTGGTAAGACATTTCTATTAGAGTTAAGCATTAGTCTTACAATATTTGTGGACATAGATGTTGATGTTTTTTAGAAACATCGATGTTTTTTTCTTTACCGAGGTTTTACTTCTGAATGAAAAAGTCCCATAATATCAATACTATAAAATTTAAAATATGAAATAACTTATGGTAACACTGTTATTCATGTGTTGGATCCAAAAGGAACGCTGTTTGCACTACCTTCATCGACCAAACTCTCTTTCCCGACATGACATGCATGCCCTTGTATTTCCTCTTCCTTCATATTTACTTCGCACATTGAGATAAGGTCAACAAATACACTTTGCCCCTCTTTCTCGAACCCTTAATCAGCGAATTGATTAAAATGAACACTGTCAAATTAAACTTTTAATTCTCACGAATTTAATGTGAGAGGTTACTAATCCAGTCTAAAATCATCGATGTTGTAAACCCCGATGGTGTTTTGTCGATGTATTTTGAACATCGAGGTTTTGTTATCGATATCGCATCACTAGTTGACAGGACTGCACTGCCGTGACGTAGACAGAACCCGCCGCTTCCCGCATCCCCTGCTGTGGAGTATCAAGAAAAAGCGGGCGATTAATGCACGCCTCATGATCCCATGTGTCTTCGTTCACGACAGTTTCCCCCGCAGTTCCGTTGGCGACTGAATTCCTGCCAGAGGCGCTGCCTCCGCAGATCGTCGGCCGGTCGGTTGTTCGGGCGGCAAAGGGAGAAGGCGGGAGGAGCGGGCTGTGCGATGTGGAGGAGGCCGTGGGAAGGCGGCGTCGCGGGCGCGCTGCTCGCTTGTTCGCCCGTGCGTGCGTGGCGCCGGAAGCCCGTTCGCGTGTACCGGAAGCGGCGCCGCGTCGACGCGCTGAGGCAGTCGCGGCGGAGTCGTCGCTTGTTTTTTTTTTACGTTATTGCTTTCTTGTTGTTTTTTTTCTTCTTGTGTCCGCGTAGACGCGGCTCGGTTGCTCGGGGGGGGGGACGAGTCGGCGGGGGTTGTTGTGTGTCGTGGGGTCACTGAGCGGGCAGGTAGCCAGGGAGTGGGTTGCGATGTGATAGGTTTCTTCCGGGCAAACGACGAGAAGCTTTCCTCCTCCCCCCCCCCTCCAAAAAAAAGAAAAAAAGTAAGGGGTATAATCAGCCGAGGGATTCGAATACACGACCCTTTGCTGCCTTCTAACGTTCCTGCCATCTGCATACGTGACACGGTATTAGAATTTGTATTTACACATTTATTATTATTTGTGTAATTGTTCATTAGTTTTCAAGTTTGATTCACCTGTGACTCAGATAATATTCTTTCAAATTCTTTCTACATGGGAAAGTTGGCGTATTAATATGTTATTTTCGCTTTTCTTTCTGGGCAGACTTTAGCAACGTCATTGCTTCTGTGAGTGCGTCGTTGGCGTTGCTCTATGCTAAAGATTCACTGCTCGGGTAGAGGATCGTAGATTTTTTGCGTACGGCCTCTGATAAACTCCTGTGTAGAAGAACTACGTGGTACAGTAAGGTCAAATGCCCAATCAAAGAATATTGGAATCCATGGCTCATCGTACATTTTTTAGTCACCTTGTGATAGCGGCGTATAAAAGGCAAAACCTTGGATTCTGTGGCTCATCCATCTTTTTTTTTCTCACCTTGTGTAGAAAAGACAAATACCTACGAACTTCGTGTCTAAATCATCATTGGTTATTTCATAATTGTTCGCTTAGGTCAAGAACTATTTTTTTTGCTTGATTGCCATCATTCCATGTTACTCTGCAATCTGGATATCCGTAATCGGATATGCGAAATGGAAAATTTCCAATATCCTATTTTTCCTAGAAAACGTGGTTCTTATTAAGAATAACGATTACCTTGTTCATGCACGCATCGAAGTCTCTACATAACTAAACTAAAAATTGTAATCATTATTTCCAGATATTAAAGAATTTCAGATGCGAAATGCCAGTACAATAGACATTACTTCGTTGTTTGAATTGCGTGCGCATTTTAGTGAACCGGCGAACTGCATTCGCAGCGTGTGATTAACGTCGCTGAAAGAGGCCAGTTGCGAAGGAGCATTGCGGGAGGAAGGGGGAGGTTGGGCGTGCTCCACTGCCGGCCGGTTGCGTGAGCGCTCCTTGCTAGGCAGACGGATTGAAGCTGCGTCGTTTGTTTGGAATGTTAATGGGGGGAAGAAAGATTTTAAATATTTTGTCTTGAGGTTTGGTTAACGGACTTGACTTCTACTTGCCCTCGTTTGAGAAAACCGGTAGTTCAAAGTAAAGAAATTCGAGATATCAGGTAATTTCAACGACAAAAATTCGAGTTATCTCGAATTTGAGGTATAGAAATTTGAGATATCGGGAGTTCGGGTTACAGAAATTCGATAACATACGACATTGAAATGACGGACATCTGATATGAATTACAGAAATAGAAAAAAAAATCAAATTACAGAAATTGGAGATTTCAGAGGTTCCGATTCTAGGAAAGATTTATGTATCAAGCATTCCGTTTCAGAAATTTGAGGCAT
>BOPP01000163.1:1203247-1224025 GCA_017312745.1 Gryllus bimaculatus
AGAGAGAGGAGGGAAAGACGAGACGAAGAGAAAAAGACGAGAGAGAGGGAGAGAGAGAGAGGAAAGAGAGAGAGAGAGAAAGAGAGAGAGGAGAAATGAGATTGGGAGAGAGAGAAATGAGATAGAGAGAGAAAAGAAGAGACGAGGAGAGAAGAAAGAGAGAAGATAGAGAAAGAGAGATGAGAGAGGAAATGAGAGAGAGATGAGAAAGAGAGAGAGAGAGAAAGAAGCAGAGAGAGAAGAGAGAGAGAGAGAAAGAGAGAGAGAGAGAGAAAGCGAGAGAGAGAGAGAGAAGGAGAGAGAGAGGAGAAGAGAGAAGAGAGAAAGAGACGCAGATAGAGAAAGAGAGAGAGAGAGAAAGAATGAGGAGAGAGAGAAAAAGAGACGAGAGAAGAACAAGAGAGAGAGAGAAGAGAGAGAGAAGAGGAGAGCAGAGAGAAGCAGGGGGAGAGAGAGAAAAACGAGGAAGGAGGGGGGGGGAGAGATGAGAAGATAGAGAGAAAGAGAGAGGAGAAGAAAGAGGAAAGGAGAGGCGAAGGGGGGAGCAAGGAGATGGAGTGAGAGAGAGAAGAAAGAGAGAAAGAAGGAGGAGAGAGGGTGAGAGGAGAGGAGGAAGAAAGAGGAGAGAGAGAAAGATGAGAGGAGAGAGAAAGAGAGAGAGAGAAGGAGAGAGAGAGAAAAGAAGAGAGGAGAAAAGAAAGAGAGAAGGAGAGAAAAAAGAAAGAGAGAAAAGAGAGAGAGAGGGAAAGAACGCAGAGAGAGAGAAAGAGTGAGAGAGAAAGAGCCGAGAGAGGAGAAAGAGGAGGAGAGAGAAAGAGAGGGAGAGAGAGAGGAAAGAGAGATAGAGAAAGATGAGGAGGAGAGAGAAAGAGAGAGAGAGAAAGATGAGAGAGAGAAAGACAGAGAGAGAAAGACGAGAAGAGAAAGAGATGAGGGAGAGAAAGATGAAGAGAGGAAAGAGAGAGAAGAAAGAGAGAGAAGAGAAAGAGAGAGAAAGAAAGATCGTCAGAGAGAGACGAGGAAAGAAGAGAGAGAAAAGAGAGAGATGAGAAGAGGAGAGAAGAAAAGAGAAGAGAAAAAGAGAGAGAAAGATGATTATTGGAGTAGAGAGAGAAACGAAGAGAAAAGAAGAGGAAGAGAAGAGAGATGAGAGAGAGAGCAAATGAGAACTGATGAGAGGAGAGATGAGACGAGAAGAGAGAGAGAGAACCACACAGAGTCATAGCCATAAAAAGACACAGCCACACAGACTCAACAAACAACAAGAAAACACGGGCACACAGAAAAATGACAACAGAGGCACAAACACACTTATTTTAATTTCATTCATTATTATTATTATTATTATTATTATTATATTATTATTTAAATTCCAATTGTGTTGTATTAATATTTACCAAACTTTGCAAGCGCACGCTGCGATAATCTGAAGAAACAGTTCTTAAAAAGTTTCGTACTCTCCATAACTACTTTTTGTGGTATCGATGGGGAGACACATCGTTGAATTCAAATTATTACTTTAGATGACTTGTGTTTGTATAAAAAAAATAGAAAAAGCTATAACTTTTAATATGCACAATAGACTTCTGGGGGGCTGTAGGCCTTGCTATAGATTGGCCATTGGATATACACCTCTTATCCGCCCTCTCTGTCTAGGCGACACGCAGACGAAGGGGGCGGGAGGGTGGGCGCGTGGAGAGCGTGAACGCGGGGACGCCACAATCATCCACTCGCGCCCACTCGCGCCCGCTCGCCCGCCCCGTCGCGCCGCGCCTCGCGGCCGCGTCGTCCCTCGCGGCCACTGAGCGAGGCGGCGCGGCGCGCGTTGGAATCCGAGAGCAGCGGCGCCTGACCCAGGGGTGGCCACCCCTGGCGCCGGAAGGCGAGGCCAAAGAGGAGATCGGTCCTTCCCAATTAGTCAGACTGTTACGTGGCCTTATTTTAAAACAGAGAATTCATTGTATAAAATAACCGTTTTATATCATCCTATTACATAGATACATTGTATTACAGCAAACGTTTCGGAAAATAGTTTTCCATATTCAGCTTAAAGTCAAAAACAATAATTAATATAATTATGTCAATAACAATATTAATGTCAATAACAATTAATTAATATAAACATTCGTCCTCGGATGGATGTGAGAAACGTCGCCGCATACACATGCCAGGCGGGGATTCTCATCCAAGTATCTCCCACCAGCGGGTCAATTCCCCAGCTGCTGCTCTAAGCGCAAGCAAGCAACTCAAAGGTCTCGGCTGGCGCTCGGCAGTGTGGTGCGTTGGTCATGTTAAACGTACGAAGTGCGTAAGTGAGAAGTCAGGATACGACAAAAGATGGTCCATTCGTACCGTGACCCGTTTTGTTAGGTACTTCTCCGGCATTGCCTGGTATTGATCGGAGAAACCGAGGAAAACTACCGATCACAGAAGTGCTGCTGAATCCTTCTCCAGACAGCGCTGAAATTCGACCTAGCTATCTAGCCAGTTTTCAAAATCCTGCACTATCATGCCTCAAACCGTCCAACCTCCCGGTCAGACACAACGCAGTGACAACAGTCTTTTACTCCGAGCCAGCGCGCGCGCTGTTTTTGTCCACCCCTGCGGCGAGCGCCACCAGTGGCGCGGCGCAGCGACGGCTCTCCACTCGCCACTCGACGCGCGACACCCTGCGCCCACGGACCGCTACGGGAGGGGCCGGGTGGGTGGAGGGGGGAGAGGGGAGTGGAGGGAGGGCGGTGTGACATGTGCAGGCCGCGCACGCTCCTCGTACGTCGAGCACCCCGCGCGCACGCACGCACCCACGCACGCGGGCACGAGAGGGCCCTCGTCATCGGCGTTCCACCTAGGGCGCATGCTAGAACTAGAGATGGGCGTCAACTACAAAACATCGAAACCTCGATGTCGAAAATTTAAAACACCGACGATAATCGGATCGTTTTATTCAGAAACCCGTCGAACGCCAAAATATGAAACACACTTTAACGACGGATTTTGTTCCAGAGGATAGACACCATCGTTTGGTGCATATTTATAGAAAATTATTTATTTATTAACTCTTTAAATATTAAAAAAAATGAAATCTGGAAAATTCGGGAATTATTCTCAGTTTTCTCGAAATGAGGATTTTGGCGTTTGACTCGTGTTTCTGAAAACAAAAAANNCACTGGTAACTACGGTGTATATCAAATGTTTATGTAGCAGTAATTTTGACTTACAGGAAATTGCAAAAACGGTCATCTTTTGCCGTAAGAAACTGAATCTGCTTGATGATGCGATCGTGACGCTACGTTGCTTTGTTTGGTATAGGTTTTTTTTGTACTGTTCGTATGTGCATATGTACGGTACATTTCCGAATCCGAACAGACCACACCCTCAGTTAGATCGGATTACCGAGTTTCTACTGTACATCGTCAAACGCCAAATTCCTCATTTCGAGAAAACTGAGAATAATTCTCCCGATTTTCCAGATTTCAATTTTTTTTAAATATTAAAGGAGTTAATAAATAAATACATTTTCATATAAATATGCACCAAACGATGTGTCTATCCTCCTGGAACAATAATCCGTCGTTAAAGTGTGTTTCATATTTTGGCGTTCGACGGGTTTCTGAAATAAACGATTCGATTATCGTCGGTGTAATAAATTTTCGACATCGAGGTTTCGATGTTTTGTAGTCGACGCCCCATCTCTAGTTCTAGCATAGCGCCTAGCGTGGAACGCCGATGACGAGGGCCCTCTCGTGCCCGCGTGCGTGGGTGCGTGCGTGCGCGCGGGTGCTCGACGTACGAGGAGCGCGTGCTGCGCCTGGCACATGTCACACCGCCCTCCCCTCCACTCCCCTCACCATCCCCCCTCCACCCACCCGGCCCCTCCCGTGCGGTCCGTGGGCGCAGGGTGTCGCGCGTCGAGTGGCGAGTGGAGAGCGCGTCCTGCGCCGCGCCACTGGTGGCGCTCGCCGCAGGGGTGGACAAAACACGCGCGCGCGCTGGCTCGGAGTAAAAGACTGTTGTCACTGCGTTGTGTCTGACCGGGAGGTTGGACGGTTTGAGGCATGATAGTGACAGGATTTTCGAAACTGGCTAGATAGCTAGGTCGAATTCAGCCGCTGTCTGGAGAAGGATACCAGCAGCTAACTTCTGTGATCGGTAGTTTTCCTCGGTTTCTCCGATCAATACCAGGCAAATGCCGGAGCAGTACCCTAACAAACGGGTCACGGTACGAATGCGACCATTCTTTGTCGTATCCTGACTTCTCACTTACGCACTCGTACGTTAACATGACCAACGCCACCACACATGCCGAGCGGCCAGCCGAGACCTTTGAGTTTGCTTGCTTGCTTAGAGCAGCAGCTGGGGAATTGACCCGCTGGTGGGAGATACTTGGATGGAGAATCCCCGCCTGGCATAGTGTATGTCGGCGCAGTTTCTCACTATCCATCCGAGGACGATGTTTATATTAATTAATTGTTATTGACATTAATATTGTTATTGACATAATTATATTAATTATTTGTTTTTGACATTAAGCCTGAATATGGAAATAACTATTTTCCGAAACGTTTGCTGTTACTACAATGTATCGTATGTAATATGATGATATAAAACGGTTATTTTATACGAATTTTCTCTGTTTAAAATAAGGTCCACGTACTGTCTGACTAATTTGGAAGGACCGATCTCCTCTTTGGCCGTCCTTCCGGCGCCAGGGGTGGCCACCCCTGGCGTCAGGCGCTCGCTCTCGGATTCCACCGCCACGCCGCGCCGCCCTCGCTCAGTGGCCGCGTGGACGACGCCGCGCGGCGCGCCGCGGCGCGACGGGGCGGGGCGGGCGAGCGGGCGCGAGTGGGCGAGAGTGAGATGATTGTGGCGGTCCCACGCGTTCACGCTCTCCACGCCCCACCCCCTTCCCGTGTCGCCTAGGACAGAGAGGGCGGATAAGCGGTGTATATCCAATGGCCAATGTATAGTCAAAACCTTACAGCCCCCCAGAAGCTATTGTGCATATTAAAAGTTATAGCTTTTTCTATTTTTTTTATACACACAACAGTCATCTAAAGTAATAATTATGAATTCAACGATGTGTCTCCCCCATCGATACCACAAAAAGTAGTTTATGGAGAGGTACGAAACTTTTTAAGAACTGTTCTTCAGGATTATCGCAGCGTCCTTGCAAAGTTTGGTAAATATTAATACAACACAATTGCGGAATTTAAATAATAATAATAATAATAATAATAATAATAATAATGATAATGATAAAAAAATTAAAATAAGTGTGTTTGTGCCTCTGTGTTCATTTTTCTGTGTGCCCGTGTTTCTTGTTGTTTGTGAGTCTGTGTGGCTGTGTCTTTTTATGGCTATTGACTCTGTGTGTTCTGCTCTCTCTCCTTCTCTCTCTTCTTGCTCTCTCTCTCTCTCTCTTTCTCTGTCTCTATTTTTCTCGCCTTTCTCTCTCTCTCTCTTTCTCCCTCTTGTTCGCATGTGCTTGTGTGCCTATGTGTGTCCTTGTCTCCCTGTAAGTGTGCTTGCGTGAGTACCAGTAGAGTTCTACGTCCTGTTAAAACATCATTATCTTTCGCCTGTCGCTAAGAGCAGATTGGTGTCTTACGTGTTCCGCCAGAGGCCAGTAGTGGTGCAGTAGAACTGGTATGTAATATATCCCTCCGAAGGTCATTGGCGCTGGAGCAGAACTGGTCGCTAAATTTCACTACGGGCCAATAGCCGGGCGTAAGGTGAAAATTTTGAACCTAACAGCAATGTACTGTAAAATAAAATTAATGAAAATTGAAGCATTTGCTTAACAACTTAAACAATTACATTAAAAATTATTATCTTAATCATAATAGTTTATACGAAATTGATCTTTTTCCTCTTTCACAAGGATTGAATATGAAGAAAGCCCGAACAATGAAGGGTATTGTGCTAGTTTAATATATCGATAGAGCAGCAATAATTAGCTCTTCTGAGGCACACGTGAAAACTGAAGCTTTTTCCTTCCTCGTCTCATGGCGTAAGCAGTGACGCTTTGAGGATAGGAATATAGTCGTAACATCAGGTATGAGAAATTGCGGGTACTCATAGTCAAATAATTACACTTTTTAGTGTATCGACAGTTATGTTGATTTTGTATTTTCCTCGTCTTCAAGGGTATTTAACGGAACGATTACCACTTCTCTCAAATGGTCGAAGGGTGCTGCATTCAATTAATTTATGCGTACATTTGAAATCTTTATGTCTACGCATTGAAGAAAAATAATGAAGCTGTTTTTAGTTGGACTGCAAAATTGAAATATTTTATTCCGCCTATTCTCGAATTGCGCATACTGACTGAATTATCACACTCACTGCGTGCGTATTTTACATTTTGGATTCAAAGAATTAAAAGTATGTCATTGTCTTGTTTGTTTAAAGCAGGCAGATGAAGTAATTAAATTATATGTACCAGCCCACCCGTTTTTTTAAAATTAAACAAAACCAGTATTTTTTGTAGTATTTGTGTAGCAACTGCCTAGAATGCGTACAAAAACTATTCGTGTAGCAGTAATTATCTCCGAAAATGGACAACGCGAATGCGGAAAATTGTTGTGCGTGTGAAGGGCGTTGCGTTACGTAAGTAGTATTTGTAAATGGGAGAAATAAATGCGTTTAGTTCAGCCTGCTGTTGTATACGCGAGCACGCGATTAAACTTGTTTGCGTTTGTGAACGGACCCAGTGCGTATTTATTTGTGGATGGCTGAGCTTGCGCGTGAGTGCGTATGGACGCGCGCGCTTGATTTTTGCGTGAGCGTGCGTTCATGACACGTCTGAGAGTGTGCGTGTATGTGTGTGTGTGACTCTGTGTGGCTATGAGTTTCTGTGTCCCTGCATCTGTGCTTTTGTGTGGCTGGGTCTGTATTTCGATGTGTCTGTGTCTGTCTCTGTTTGGCTTTGTCTCTGAGTGGTTCTCTCTCTGTCCGTATGTTACTGTGTGCGTATGTGTGGGCTTGTCTCTCTGTGAGTTTGCTTGTGTGAGTGCCAGTAGAGTTCTACGTTCCTGTTAAAACACACACCAGCCAGTGTTTTTGACTTGACGTTCAAACGGCAGATCGCATTTCCAATCACCATATTACTTTATTCCACGGCCGTAATCAGGTACCATTTAAATTCAGGTCAGTCCCGCAGATGCAGCCGAAATTCTATTAACAGAGGGCCGGGAGTCGAGGGCCGAACCGCGTGCGTGGAATGCAAGCCTGATGGGGTCGTACTCGTCCAGGCCGAAAGCGTCCAGAGAACGCCTGGCTTCACCATTCTCTTCGCGGTGTGCACGGCTCTTCGGCGCCGTTGCGCTGGCTGAACACGAGCATTTTATTGGTACCCGACACCTTCCAAAATTGTCTTGGACCTATCTCTAGTTTTAACCTTTTTTTTCTTTTCTAAAGCACTTTCAGTATAAGATATTATAGCAATGATATTTATTCGTTGAGTAATATTCAGATTGAAGCGATAACATGAGGGACAAAAAGAAATGTTACGTCGATAAATCATGGGAAAGAAATATTGTGAAGGAACTCCTGAACTGACGGATAATATTATTATTATTATTATTATTATTATTATTATTATTATTATTATTATTATTGTTGTTGTTATTATAGGTGATGATGAGTGAAAAACTAGGATGATGGTAGGAGGTGTCAGGTGGGGTAGAAGGAGTTGTTCGAGAGATTTTGTAACCATCCCATCATTCGCCTTGTGACGGAAGGAAATCACGAAAATCTCTGTCAGAATGGATCCTCTTGTGCAATAATCCACTTCACTAATATATAGCGATAGCCATCAATTTCTAAGCTTATTGTTGGAATGTGTTATTGAATTCATTCATCATGAATAGCTTTGAGATAACTTACCTTTTTGTACTTTCAAGAAATTATCGTGGCTTAATTGCGGAATAAGCAAAATATTAAAATCACTTCAGATTTACCCCCTCCCCCCGAACTCCCTTATCACCAAATGTCGAGAGGTCGCTTTGGCTGTATTGCTATGCTGAATGTATCGACAGTACGTTCCTTAAGTGTACTACTGCTGAGAGAATTACTCCTCAGTTCTGCATCCAGCAGATACAAGAGGAAACAATGAAACTTTCGCAAATTATAATAGAAGTAAAATGTGGTCATCGCTCGTTAACATCGTGCGTGACTCAGAAATGATGTGTTCCAAAACTCTTAATTTCATGTTTGCACCACTTTGCTGTAACGAAGTTAGCACCTTGGCTTCTTAAGCTCTAGGTCTCTAGTTGGGATGATGGATATTCGGAGAGCAGACAATCCTCTGTGTGCCATACCACGATTTTACAGTATCGTGTAAAAATACTTCGAAATAAGGCCTGGCAAAATTAAATTTTTGTGACGTATCGTCCACGTAATCAGGTCCCGTACTAGTTGGGCCAAGGAACGACACAAACATTGGAGATATGTGACCGAGACCGTTCTTGTGTCGTTACCCTGGCGGCGAACGTGGAAGTCGTAAAACAGTTGATAGGGTTGAGCGCCCTGCTCAATAATTCGTGTGTTTATAATTTTTAATAAGAATACGTGTTCAGATTATTGGTTTTCCCATGCTTCACCTTTTACGACAAGCAAGTACGAATTAAATCAACCCTAGGATACAAGGACTCCGGTAACTTTATGTATACATATGCTGGGCCTCTTAGACCTTGTGAAATACGCTCTCGAAAAGTATTTTAAAAAAATGCTTTTTTAAAAATAGTAATTTCTTAACAATATCAATAAAAGCCGACTTTTAATATTAAACAAACAAAAATATCAAACAAAAATCATTATTTATTTAAATAAATATTGACCCTAGGCTGCATGAACCTGAATAATAACTCGAATGCATATGTAGGGTTTCTAAGGCCCTGCACAATACGATATCGAAAAATGACCATCAAAATTGTTTTTATTTTTAATAACTTCATTTTTCAATAAAAGTAAACTCTAAATGTTAATATAATTCTTACCTTACCTTTCCTCTCGGAGAATATGGTGGTTGGGGCGACCAATTCTTTGAACAGATTTAATCATCTAAATGTTAAACAAATGCTTATTTATGTAAATAATTAATAAGCAACAGACAAGTGCGATGTTAGGAGTTTCACCCATTCGTCTATGCGGGTGGGCCGACGCGGCAGCGCGGGCCCCATAGGGGGCCGTGGAACGGTCGTAGGGGGCTTTCTCCAAAGAAGGCCAATTACTCCCAACGGTACTTTGCCGCCGCCGCCACGGCCCGCCCGCCCGCCCGCCCGCAGCGCCGCGAGGCGAGTGCGGTGCGAAGCAGGACGTCGCCTCTGCCCCTCCTCCCACTCTCGCACACCAAAAGCCACGCCTCCTCTTCTTTCTGCGGTCGCGCTGCCGTTCTTTCCCCTGCCGCGGGAGCGTTTTTTGCACCGCACGCCTGCGATATGGTTCCGTTCGTTTCTCGTTTGTTTTTTTATTGTTTTTGTTTTGTTTTGCCGGTCGAGTAACGCGTGAACGTCGTGGTTGCGTGGCGAGTGTTTCGGTGTTTCAGGAATGCCCGGAATGTGCGGATTTTACGAATTTTGATTTGATTTGGTTTATTTAGTCAAAGAACTGTAAAACACAGTATTTGACGTCAGGGGAAAGGTACCGTTAGCGCGTTTTCTTGAGCTTCAGAATCCCTTTCTGACATTTTAATTACAAATTTTATAATACCGGTTAATCCATAGTGCAACACTCGATTTGAGCAGCTAATCGATTTCGATGCCAAAAATAGAACCATATTTAACATTTTCGAAATTGGAATCTTCCGCATTTTACGTTCATAAAACGTTTAATTTCTACCACGTCAATTTTTATGTGTAAAGATAACTTTACGAATTGTATAATACCGATGAAGAAATACTTGCATTACTTCATTTGAGCAGCTCCTCGAGCTCGATACCAAAAAGAGAACCACGTACAACAATGACATACCATTTCATTTCATACATATTTCGAACTTTTCCAAATTTTACATTCACAAAACTCGCAATTTCAATGTTATCAATTTTTACGTGTAAAGAAGATAATCTTTTATAATAATTGAATAATTGTAGGTAGGCTTAACTGCAATTAAATCAGAACGAATATCACTCACAAGTAGAATTCAAACATTCAGTCACTGATTTTAGTTTAAAAATATTCTTTTATTTTGACTAGAAAAGAAATACAATGTTTTTTATTATAATAAAATTAAAAGAAATGCATTTTGATGACATGCGATGCAAAAGTGTTTTATATTACGATACATGAACAAATTTATAAACCAAAAGTTAAATTAAAAAATGAGTTTGTCTAATATGAAAAACGGAACAGTACTAACGATAGAAAGTAGGTCTCCGCACCAGTTGTTGTCACGAGCTCGTTTGACTCAACAGCGCCTTCGATGTGTAGTGTTGTGGTTTGAAAATTCTACGTTGCCGTTACCATAAACTTTAAACACCATCTCTAAAGCAGAAGAGTGACGCATTGCACGTGTCTGTCGCAATAAGAGACCGTACTACAAACTCAGCAATGTACTCGGCATGAGGAGGCTCCACACATTCGTTATTGGGCGAACAGGGAGTTACCGCTCGCCGAATCCCGAGTAGTGTGGATGAGTTGCTTGCTATTCGTTGACTGACGATCATTCGGTGGTCGCCCAAAAAAAGAACCACGTCTAACCACGGCAATGTAATACCATTTCGTTTCATATATTTATCGAACTTCGCATTTTCCAAATTCTACATTGCCCACCGCGTGTCGGTCTTTAGTATCCATCAAAGGGAGCGAACATTCGCTGAACACATCAGCTGTTCGGGATTGGGCTCGCTGCTCGGTGAATGCCGAATGTGTGGAGCCGCCTTTACCTACCGCGTGTGGATCTTTTGGTCACACCAAAGGAAGCGAACACTCGCCCAAGACATCAGCTGTTCGGGATTGGGCGAGCAGTAGCTCGCTGCTCGGCGGATGTCGAATGTGTGGAGGCACCTAGATATCCATTCCGTTTCTGCGAACAGCCGAAAGGCGCTCTCCGAACACGCACAGCGGTGAGTCGGGTGTGGGGAAGTTGGTGCCCAGCTCTCCCATCCGCTCCCGCCGCCGCCGCCGCCGCCGCCGCCGGCCCGGAACACTCCCACCGCAAGCTCCGTGCCCCAGACGGGGGCGGGACGGGGCGGCGCGGGAAGTGGAGCAAGTAGGGCAGCAACGCCCCCGGCGCGTCCATCACACGCGCCTCGCTCCGCCACGCCCCCTTCCCGCCCCTCGGCACCGCGCGCGCCGGTTCTCCCCGCCAGAGCGCCTGACTTTTCCTCGCTCTCCCCCGCAGTTCTCCCCGCCTGAGCGCGCTCTCTCTCTCTCTCTCTCTCTCTCTCTCTCTCTCTCTGCTTCGTCTTGGCCCTGCCCTCTTCAGCTTCGCTTCACCTCGGCTCTTTTCACTTCAACTTGGCTCTCTCCGATACGCTTTCGCTCTTCCTGCATCGTATCGGCTATTTTTACTTCGTATTGGCTCCCCTTGCTTCGTCTTGGCTTTCTCCGCTTAGTCTTGTCTATCCCAACTTTTGCGGCTCTCCTCGCTTTGCTTTCGCTACCCTTATTTCGTATTTGCTCGTCCCGCTTTGATTTGGTTCTCCCTCTTTTATCTTGGCTCCCTCCACTTTGCCTTGGCTCTTCCCGCTTCGCCTCTTTTCTGTGCCCTTCCTGCTTTGTTTTGCTCATCTAGGTATTTACTTCGTTTCATCGTTGATAAGTTTCTTTTAACATATATTGTAGCATCTAGGCCTTTTATGGTCTGAGGATGGACGATTCCTAATACACGGTCTATAAACAAGCCATCGTCAGATGTATATACGAGGGTGCAGAAAGGTTTTCAATGCCATCGCCATTATTACCCTAAAGTTGTAAATCGAAGCGGCACATAAGTTTTGGACCTACCTACAAATCAACCCAAACATCCACGCTCGAAGCGAGATTCAAACTCGCAGCCTTTCGAGTCTGAAATTTTACGAGCTGTCGACTCAACGATTTCGGATATTTCGGCAAGATTTCGAGAATTGAGTGGTTGGCAATGGGTGGCCAATTTCTGGAAAACGAATGGGGGGTGGAGAATCGGGGAATTGTTTTGTTCTGCAAAAGTCAAGGAAAAATCAGGGATTTTTTTTTAATTTATACTTTATTATGGCGAAATCAGACAGCTGAGAAATTAGTCTCAGGTTTGCTTTAATATTTTCTTTCAATAGTGTGAACAACTCTATTAATCTTATCGGTGCAACAGTACTGTTCTGAAAATAATTTTTGATCTACACAAGGAGGTCTACAAGTATTGAATTGAGAGTAATCTTGGTAACCTTACCGGAGGGAAACTCATATGCGGTTCAGGCAAATATTTGAACACGTGTCGAAGAATGCAATTTTGTAGGAGTGACCTCTTTTAAGCACTTTGTGTGTGTGGCACGCTATGGACCGTGTGGTTATAATTAAACTCTTCTTACAAACCCGTCTCTATTTCTATAACGAATCCGTTTTCTGCGAACAGCGCGAAAGCGTCCCGCGAGTAATCACGCACGATCGTAGCGTTGGAAGTTGTGCGCCAGCGTCTGCGCCATGCCGCTCCCGCCGCCGCCGCCGCCGCCCCGGCCCTGGGAACACTCCCACCGCAAGTGCCGTGCCCCAGACGGGGCGGGGAACGGGCCGGCGCGGGAAGTGGAGCAAGTAGGGCAGCACGCCCCGTGCGCGTCCATACACGCGCTCTCCGCCGCACGCCCCTTCCCGCCCTCGACCGCGGCGCGCCGGTTCTCCCCGCAGAGCGCCTGCTTTTCCTCGTTCCCGCAGTTCTTCCGCCTGAGCGCTCCTCTCTTCTCTCTCTTCTTTTCGTCTCTCTCCTCTCTCTCCTCTCTCTCCTTTCTCCTTCCTCGGCCTCCCTGCGCTTCGCTTTTGCGCCGCTCTCCGTGCTTCGTCTTGGCTCTCTCCCACATTATCTTGACCCTGCTTTACTTAGCTCTCCCCGCTTCAACCTTGGCTCATTCCTCTTCATGTGCTCTCACACTGCTTTGTCTCTCGCGGCCTCTCTCTCTTTCTCTCTCTCTCTCTCTTCTTATCTCTCTTCTTTTCTCTTTTTCTTTCTCTCTCTCTCTTCTTTTCTTTCTCTCTCTCTTCTTTCTCTCTCTTTCTCTCTTCCTCTCTTTCTTTCCTCTTTCTTTCTCTCTTCTTTTCTTCTCTCTCTCCTTTTTTCTCTCTCTTTTCTTCTCTCTCTCTCTCTTTTTCTCTCTCTCTTTTCCTCTCTCTCTGTTCTTTCTCTCTCTCTTTCTTTCTTTCTCTCTCTATCTCTCTTCTCTCTCTCTCTCTCTCTGATCTGCTTCGTTGGCCCTGCCCCTTCAGCTTCGCGTTCACCTCGGCTCTTTTTCACTTCAGATTGGCTCCTCTCCGATACTGCTTTCGCTCTCCTCATCGTATCGGCTTATTTTTAACTCGTATTGGCTCCTCCTTGTTACGTCTTGGCTTTCTCCCCTTAGTCTTGGTCTATCCCACTTTTGCGCTCTCCTCGCTTGCTTTCGCTCACCTTATTTCGTATTTGCTCGTCCCGCTTTGTTATTTGGTTTTCCCTCTTTTAATCTTGGCTCCTCCCTTTGCTTGCTCTTCCCCGCTATCCGCGCTCTTTTTTGTGCCTTCCTGCTTGTTTTTGCCTCATTCTAGGTATTACTGTCCGTTTCATCGTTGATAAGTCTTTTAACATATATTGTCAGCATCTAGCTTTATGGTCTAGATGGACGATTCCTAATACACCTTATAGACAAGCCAGTCGTCAGATGTATATATCGAGGGTGGCAAGAGAGGTTTTCAATGCCATTCGCTATTAATTACGTAATTCGTTGTAATTGTAGCGGAACAAGCTTTGATACTACAAATCAAGGCAAACATCCACGCCCGGAAGCGAGATTCAAACTCGCACCTTTCGAGCCAATGAAATTTGTACGAGCTGTCGCTCAACGATTTCGGATATTTCGGCAAGATTTCTGAGAATTGGTGTTGGCACTGGGTGGCTAACTTCCTCTGGAAAACGAATGGGGGGTGGGAATCAGGGAATGTTTTTTCGGTTGTAAAAGTCAAAGGAAAAATCACGCGGATTTTTTAAAATTTATACTTATATATGGCGAAAATTCAGACAGACTGAGAAAATTATGTTTCAGGTCTTGCGTTTAATATTTGCTTTTCAAATAGTGGTGAACACTCTATTAATCTTATCGACTGCACTGCTGCTGCTGTCTGAAAATAATTTCTTGATCTAACAGAGTCAACAAGTATGAATTGAGAGTATCTTGGTACTTACCTGGAGGGAAATTCATATGCGGTTCAGGCAAATATTTGAATCACGTGTAATGAAGATATGCAATTTTGGTGGGGTCGACCTTTTTTAAGCACTTTTAGCCTGGTGTTATGGACGGCTATGGACCAGGTTGGTTTAATAATAAACTCTTCTTACAAACCCGTCTCTATTTTCTATAACGAATGGTCATGCGGCAGGATCGTGGAATATGAAGCATTGTCCGAAGATACAAAAAGCAAAATATTGAAAGAATTGGGTCTATGAAGCACTTTTTAATGTGCAAGCTGCATCAAAGCAAAATTATGGACGGTTCATGTGGCGTAAATGTTCCATGATACTGATAC
The DNA here is from genome assembly GCA_017312745.1 of Gryllus bimaculatus. NCBI lineage: Eukaryota > Metazoa > Arthropoda > Insecta > Orthoptera > Gryllidae > Gryllus > Gryllus bimaculatus. The sequence goes on from BOPP01000163.1 coordinate 1,217,933, forward strand.
TATTTGGTCATAAGGTGTCCAGTAGCGTGAGGAGGCATGTAAATTGTGATAGCGATAGCATTCCTGCGCAGGGAACCTATGGGGAATATGATTTTCTATGTATTCAAAAAGGTTATCATTAAGCTACCAATAAAAAAATATCGGAATTTTTGCTGTTTAATGCAACCCTAGAATGGTTGGTTCAGTCTTCTCAGGGGAGCAACATTAGTATATCTTGCAGATACAGTATTCCACAAACAAAATGACAAAAAATGCAAATGCAAGAATCATACATTTCCAATAAAAGGTGATATAGTCCAACCTCAATTGAACCTCAAAACATGTTGATTTTTTTAATGGTGTCACTATTGCAACCTATGAATGAGTATAATATGGCTTGATTGTGTAAATTACACACCATCAAGTGACACAGGTATCTTTTTATTTTTTTTCAGCGCAATCATTTGTTCATATATTCCCATCAATGTCACACAATAGGCACACAACGTTTCGCTGTAATTATTTTACGGCATCTTCCTAAAAATGTGTAAACAATTGCCGAGAAAAATCTGTTGGTAGTATGCAACCATGACAAATTAAAACATTTTCTGAATATGTCCACAATGATTGTCCGGAAAGACTCACAGGCAGTTAACTTTTTGTGTTGCATTAGCTGTAGCTTGTCTTCAGATCGCGCGCATTGTACAATGTTCTCGATTTTGAATTCGTGGCTTCTGAGAACCTCGTACTAATCGAAGGGTATGGGCAGAGGATCAGCGGTACCGTCTGATGTCACTGCAGTGTCTCAGACCGGGATGTTCTTGGAGTTTCCTACTACGTAGAGGAGTTTCGACGCTAGCTAATAGCGAGGTCGCATTGCAGTCTGGATGAGAATTTCTAGCGGCCGGCTGCTCTGATCGCGTAGTTTCCGTGGTTTCTCCGATCAAGACCACGTGCGAATGCCAGAGCAGCACCCTAATCAAACCGGACACGGACGCGCGCGATACTTTCCACCTCTTCCTTGTTTCCTATCCCTACACCTTACTCACACCCTATCATGCACAGCCACTTTTTGGCCACGGTTGTCGCGAGCTTTTTAAACTTTCTCAGCTGGGCGGTGTTCGCGCTGGTTGTGTTGGTTGCGGAAATATCTCGCAAGTCGACGTAGGGTGGCGCCGTCACCATCCAACGGGGGAAGACCACCCACCTTACGCGATTAAAATCCGGCCACTACATTTACGCGGACTAATAACGCGACAATTTAACTCGGCCGATCACTGATCTAGCAATCAAATCAATCGCAGGGGGTATCGTTTTGTGACACACGAACATCTTATTTAGAAGCGATACCCAAAAGCCGCAATGCGCTTGCTCGTGCGATAAAACTCAGAACCGTTCATCAATACGACGGGTGTAAATTGAGTCCACGCGTTTGCATTTCTGCAGTGTTGCCTCCGTTCTAGGGGCGTATGTCGCAAAGTTTTCCCCATGACGAAATGGTTTCTGCGAGCCCAGGAAGGTTGAGAAAATTATGTTGTTAGGTGAAAGGGAAATTAGCAGTAAAGTCAGACTTATATTAAATGACGGGATTTTACTAACCATTGCCAGCAGAAAATTGATCTTGAAATTGTAAGCCATTTATTTCAAGAGATATTACTTATGGGCGACCTGTGAAATTCTTTAATATGCATATTAGTTAACGTATTTCGCATTTTGGATGAGAACCCGTTAACCGCAAATTTGAAATCCTAATAGCCAATGTTGGATTGGTTGTATGGTTTGCGGATTTTTTCTGGAGCATAGTGGTAATATTTTGCCTAATTTTAGTCCCAAAAATATTTCAGGTCCGTGTACAAAACCACTACTTTGAAATACTTGTAGTCTGCAAAAATATACTTCAGCGAGACTTAGAATAAAGAAAGTTAATTCTAGATAGTGCAGTTGCTGAAAAACTTTCATTGTCTTTTTTCAAATTCGGTATAGGTTTTATAAAACATTGTGTAGTATTGTGATTCCATCAAATACGATTTACGCTAGTCGGAACTGCCTATGTTATTTGAGTGGGAGGTAAGCATAAATATCCTGTGCACAATCTACAGTTCTCGATAACGTTATACATTACGCCGTGAGAAAGTAAAACAACGTATTCATTGGCTATCGTTTAAAATAATAAACAATGATTCTGCAATGTTTACAGTTTGTTTCGTTGACAAATACTATCGTGGCTTTGGGTTGTATTTCCTGTAAATCAGATTTTTTAAAAGAGAGTTTTTGAATTTTTTTGTTATTGGACCGTGTGTTCAGGTGGAAAAGGAAGAAATAAAAAAAAAACTTTTTTAATAGTCAATTAAACGGAAGGGAGGTGACAGACTCCCAGCCTGTTCGAAATTTTTCTAGTTCATTCATTCTATGGTTTTCTGAATTTTTTTTCGGGAAAATTGTTTAGAAGTACTTGTCTTTCTCAGTGTCTACATGTCACTCTTTCCACACTTTCACTGTCATGTCAATGCCACTTGTCACTGTGTCATTCGTTGGACTCTTTCATTTGTTGACACTCTGTCATTTGTTGACACTCTCTGTCATTTGTTGACACTCTCTGTCAATTTGTTGAACACTCTCGGTCATGGTTGACAACTCCCTGTCATTTGTTGACACTCTCGTCCATTTGTTGACACCTCTTTGTCATTTGTTAACACTCTCTGTCCTTTGTTGACACTCTCTTGTCCTTTTGTTGCACTCTCTGGTTCCTTTGGTGTCACTCTCTGTCCTTCCGTTGTCACTCTCTGTCCTTCGTTGTGACTCTCTGTCCTTGTTGTCACTCTCTGTTCGTCGCTCTGTTAAACTCCTTTCCCCTCTGCAGAGCGTCTGTTCTGACCGCTCGGCACGCTTGCTGGGCGAGCGGCTTCTGCCAGTCACTGGTTAATTACGAGACGGACCGTAATTAAAGGAATAGCGCCAACAAAGTTTTTCAAGCGCGCGAGTGGTCGCCCCTGCACCTCGCCGGCCAAGCCGACTGGGAAGGAGGACGGGGAAGTTCTGCGAAGTTCGTCCGTCTTCAGGGCGATCCCAGGGTAGGTTGGCAAGTGTTGAGTTGGTTTTTTACTCGCTAAAAAATCCTTCTGTGTTTCCTTTTCTTCCTTTTTATTTCCGGTAGTCCTGGCAGTTAGTGGCTTTGACGGTGATTGATCCATATCTAGAATCGATTGGAGTCGATGAATGTCGTTCGCCTTGCGAAGTTTGTGAGCTTTTTTTTTGAAGTACTTCATGAGCCTTTCGTTTTTTGTGGATGTCTGGTCTTTAAAGTCGTTAGAGAACTTACAAGGGTCTTGGCAATAATGACGGTGATTGGCTAAAAAAAAAAGGAGTCGTTCTTGTAATTGTTATATGCTCAAGAAGATGATGATGGCTATTGATAATGGACTATATGGTAAGTGCCGTACTTATTAATTGAGCGTGTCCGGAGTAGGCGTATTTAGTCTTTTTTGACCGTCCTCTTCTATGTGAGGTTAGTCGTGGCATAGCAGTGCCTTCACTTGCTATTAAAACCTCTGAGCAATGGACCAATTCCTTTCAACAAACGTCCGCAAACCTGGATCGGGGGGAGTTAAAGACACAAGTTGGTTAAAGCAAGTGAATTACTTTCTACGTTTACGTTAAACGTGAATCCTTGTGTCATATTTGATAAGATTGAGCTACAGTTAAAAATCTATTATTGAAACTGAAATATGAGTTCTTCTGACATTGCGTTTAAACGTGGAATCCTGGTGTCATATTTGATAAGATGAGTACAGTTAAATCTAATTATGAACTGAAATATAGTTTCTGCTTATGCATTTTCGTTAAACGTGAATCCTTGTGTTTCATATTTGATAAGATTGAGTACATTTAAAATCTAATTATGAATGAAATATAGTTCTTTGCATTTTCGTTAAACGTTGAATCCTTGTGTCATATTTGATAGATTGAGTACATTTAAAACTAATTATGAAATGAAATATTAGTTCTTCTGCGGTTTTTCAGTAAACGTGAATCTTGTGTCATATTTTGATAGATTGAGTACAGTTTAAATCTAATTTGAAATGAATATAGTCTATTTTTTTTAAGAAGTGCATGTTTCCTCTTTTCTTATTCTTCTTCTTCTTCTTCTTCTTACTTTCTTCTTCTTCTCTTTCTAAATTAAATGTATGAATGATGTAAATTTTAAAAAGTTGTGTTTGGCTGCCCTGAGACTCATTATGCCAAGGTCACGAGAAAATGACTGTGTAGAATGTCTTCCTAATAGTTGATCTCGCTTAATGAATTGCGAATATCTGTTTCTGGTTTGAGGCGTGCTTATCGTTCGTGGATTTGAATAGTGATTTCAAGTCGAAAAATGGAAACTCAAGTGAGCTAATGGAATAGTTTCTCGGTCTTTCAGTCAACATGAAAGGGAAGATGTAACTCTCTCTGTTTGGGAATTTTTAATTGGTGGTGAATTGCTATGGTTCATATTCGATAGAATCTTTCGTCTTGCTTCTAGTTGACTGTCTTATCTTCCTTTCTCTTTCTCTTCCCGTGTCATATTCTCATCGTATATCCGTACTGTACATTTAAGCGTAGTTTCGATTTCTCTGATCTCATTTTTGCCTCTGTCCTTCATAGCTGTTCAAAATTTTTAGGAGAGTGGATTTTTGTATTAATCGCTGTATATTATCATATTCTTTTCTTTCACCCTTGCCTAAATGATTTATGTTTTTTCTGCTGCCTTAGAGTATTTCTTGTCTACTAGTTACTTTTTTGACTTTATTATACCATTTTCACATTTTGTTTAAGTTTGTTTGAATTTACTATTCTCTTCACGTTTCGCAACTATTCTTAAAATAATAAATGTAATTACAATATTATTGTTACTGTCATAAATCTGAAGTAATTGCTTCTGTTCATTAGTTATACGTACTTCTCTTTTATCCTCTAATCGCTATGCTTAGAATTTGCGGGTAATTTTTACTGTACTCTTATTGCTCCGTGCTTCATATTGGTCTTGCATTCTGTCAGCTTTCTCTCTCAATTCCCCTCCCCGTTTCCTCTTGCATTTCACTCTTCTGATACCTCTCTTCGTTGCTTTCTCGCCCTTCATTTGCGTCGTTATCTTCCCGCTGTACTGTATCCGTTTTTCTATCCCCTCTTCTATTTTCTCTGATTTTCACTAAAAATTGAGGTTAATGGTTTACTATCTGGCCATTCAGCCAAGGTGTAGACAAATAAATATTATTTATTGATGTATTTTATTTTGGATGCTTTTGCCCCGCTCTTACATACGTTCATCTTGTCTGTTTTTGCTGTCTGTTCTCCTCACTGTATTCCTATTTCACAAACGTTGCCTCTTGCACTCTTATCTGTTTCGTCTTTCATTCCTCACTTCCTCCTTTCTCTGAACCTTCTTAAACCTCTCTCGTCTTCCTATATGACCCCTTGTCTCTTCTCTCAGTCTCTCTCTCTCTCCCACTCTTTCTACCTTTCTCTCACTCTCGTCACCTTCTCACTCCCTCTCTCTCTCCCTGTCTCCTTTTTTAACCTTTCTCACACTTTTCATCCTTCCTCGCTCAAATCTCTTCTTCTTCTTCTTCTCTCTCTCTCTCTCTCGTCTCTCCCCTACTGTGGTGATTCTCTCACCTCCATTCCCCTTCCCCTTTCATCTTCTTTCATCTCTTCTATTTCCCTATTTCTTTCTATTATCTAGTTCTTCTCTTCCTCATCGTCATCATCCCATAACTCCCAGCATTTCTCTGATATTCCAGCCAACGCGGCCCGCGCCCACCGCGGCCGCCTCGCGGCACGACACGCCTGTGCACTTGCTGGCGGGAGTTGCGGCGGCGGCGGCGGCGCTGCGGCCGGGGGATTGAAACCTGTAGCACCTCGCACCGCGCTCTTCCCTCCCCTCTTCCCTTCCCTCCCCCACCACCACCCGGGACGAGGCGTGCTTTGCTCCCTCGTCCTCGGCGCGTCCTGCCGACCCGCCCGGGTCCCGGGCTTCGGTCCTCTCCACCGCCCCCTCCCGGCCCCCCTCCGCCTCGCGTGGGCGCCGCGCGCGCTGCGCGCGGCGCGCGAGCGGCTGCGCCGGCCGGGGAATCGCGG
>BOPP01000163.1:1255388-1266244 GCA_017312745.1 Gryllus bimaculatus
GTCACCCGGACAGCCCAGATCACCCAAACAATTGCATATGTTTGCATATTTGCATATTTTTGTTCCTGATTCACCCCCCATCCGCGGAATAAGCCCGAAAGTTACAATTCCGTCAGCGTGTAAGCGGCTCTGACAGTTCTCTCGCCACTTGCTATCACGTGATCTGCTCTGAAGCAATGGGCTTCCGCGAATTTGTTTACGTTGCCATAGCCACGGATCAGCGTTGCCGCTCGCCTGGCTCGTACGGAGTCGCTCGAGAAGCACGCTAAGACTTCTCATCGGCTTATCAGTCGAAATGAAATGTGCATCCGCCGAGCGCCTACGCGTGCCCACACACGGCGCGAGTGTTCTGCAAAATTAATCCCTTCACTTAATGTTTGTCGCTTGTAACCATTTATATGATTTCTGCATTTTTTTTGTTGAAAACATGTTTTCCACATTACACTTTTTATTTATTTTTGTACTTACACACTCTATTTCACGATTTCGCTGTTTTCCTTTTTTAATTGCATATGTTACCAAATATATTTACCGGGTATTTTGCCGTTTTTCAATTTTTAGATACTTTTTTTTGGGACCTTCATCATTTTTATTCGTTTGGTTTCCTTTTCGTATTTTTGAATGCGAATATTTCATGAATTTACAATGAAACTGTAAAACAGTTTTTATTGTATCAGTTCATAAAGAAATTCACTAATGTAGTGGACTCTGTTTTTCGATGACTCAAAATTAGGTGGAACATCGGAAACGTCCTCGACTTTTCAAAACTGACGGTTGAAAGATTGAAGCTAAAATTACGTTTTCTCCTAATAAAGTTTTTATTATTATTTATTGTATGAATAAGTATAGAATTGTAAAATTCATTGAATGAGTACTTTTCATACAAGTTTTTAAGTATATTTTTAAAAATTAGGTAATTTCCCCCTTATTGTAAGTCATTTTATAGGTCATTTTCAAACAATTTTCAGATCACAATCCGAGCTCTGACGATTACGGTTTGTGTGATACTAAGAATACATTACAATCTGATGAGATGAATTTGCTCAGAGCAACATCTCAAAGTGTAATTTCTGACTTACTTGAAGTCATACTATTTAAATTGCAAAGCATAAAACATCAAAATGCAAGTATGAAAAATATATTTTAAGAAAAGGGTGAATAAGAATCTTCGAATGTCTGTTTCAAAAATGATCGTCAAATTAGATTATTTCGCCATAAAGAAGAATTACAACAAAAATGTCGGAGAATCTTTTTAAAGTTCGGAAATATCTGCTCCCAAAATATGCATTAGGTTATGGGAAATGTGTTGGGGTATTTCTAATAAATTCACAATAAGTGTATACATTTTCAATGCCTTATGTCTTATTAGACAATGTACAACCAATCGAGTTTTTTAAAATTTATTTATTTCAAATATATATTATATATTAAAACTATATTGATTTTCTTAAAGAAATCAATAATGATCTTTTGGTAATCTTTAGAATTAAGAATGTTATCATGGCTGCCTTCTAATTTGTGTTTTTGCCTATTGCTTTTGTAAAGAGGGCAGTGAATTAATGTGTGTTTTACAGTTAGCAGAACTTTTCGATGGTCACATAAAGACATAGTTTTGGAGACTTTTCATTTTTATTACTATTCTTCATCGATTTCCATATTTCGAAACAGATTTTTTTTTGCATTTGGTTAAATATATGGTTCCAACACTCCTCGAATGAATTTCTTTTACCCAGAGAATCTGAATTTCGTTCAGCTCTGGGTTTTTGTTTGCGCTACTTCTGCGATTGTCTGCATCTCTGACATTTGAAGATAAGATCAAGCGCGCGGACAGCTCATTGCATACGGGAACTGCAGTAAAGGTCGCAACGTTTTTTGTTTTGTTGCCATTACCAATTTAAATGAAAAGCAGTGAAGTAGACCGGCGGGCTTAGTTCGCAAAACGAACACATGCGCGTGGTAACGACCGACTTGCCGTGTAAGATGTTTATTTGAGAAAAGAAACAATGTTGCTACTTGCTGCATATCGAGTTTGAAATCTCCCAGTTGATTTATGTTCACCCACATGTGTGCTAGTCACGAGCTTTTCTTCATTCTTAAGATCACTTCTCGACTCACAAAGCATTCAACATGCAACTGTTATAATTAATCTCTTGAAAAATATTTGAGTATTTAGTATTTGATACTTCCATAATGTTTATATTTTTATCCACACTTGATATTAAATATCATTGAAATGTTGATGAATATTACTTCTAGTTTTCGTGTGGATACACAAGAAGTACAGTGCCTATTTCTACGGAAGGAAGGACCGTGCTCGGACCGTGGATTTTTTTACAGTATTGCACCCGTATTCGCCTGGAATTGATGGTACGAAACCATGGAAACGACCCATCAGAGTATCAGCTCCTAAAATTCTCATCCTGGAAGTAGTATTGTCCGATCCAGCTTATGCAGATCACTTAAACTGAATAAAGGAAGCCACTAATATTACCGATCAGAGCAGCTGCCCTCGAGAATTTTCATGCCGGTAACGATATTGTTCAAACCAACTACTCAGCAGATCGAAAAACCGCGAGTATCGATATTTGCTACAACGATTGAGGTCAACACTAAACTCCCTGGCGTATATTCTTTAGAATATCGACAAATTTCGTCAAGAATCTAGCACGGCAACATTCCTGCTTCAGGTCAAAGCGTGGAAGAACGTAGCTGTTTTCCAGCTGTGCGTTTCGGACCCAGCGTCTTAACGTTCTCTGGAAATTGGGAATCAGTGTAAGGGTGACGGGGCGACATTAGAATGGTGATTTACGGCCGTTTGTGACAGCTACTCGGTTGGTGTGACTCGCGCCACCACAGTGGGTCATTGGTCATGCTTACGAAATGCGGAAATCGTTCATCTTATCGGTGCTCATCTGTCCCGCCAAATAACCGCTGTATTTTGTATGTCTGGTCCAAAATGGAAAAAGAAAATTAACGAAATAATTATATGAGTCGTCATTTCCAACAATATCGTTGATTACAATTAATAGCTTTCGTTGGCTTAGCCAGTTTTCAGTTTTCTAAGCCATCGAAAGCTGCTGTTGTAATAAACAGTACTGTTGGCAATGACGAGTCATATAATTATTTCATTGTAAATGTCAACGAAAACTCACCACAAATTAAGCCTAGAACCCCAAATTACTACTTGAGCAACCATACCTCCATTTGCCTGGTGAGTCATACTCTTTTTTTAAAATTTTTCATATACGTGTAATATCGGAAGTATAAAGTTGCTGAAGAAAACTGATTTAGAGTTTTCAATAGAAACAGATGATCTCGAATCGTCTCATTCCGAAATTAATTTAAAAGCGTTCGTTCGTCTGTCTTTTCTGTCTATCCTAGCCGTTAGTCCGTGTGTGATTAACAATAACTTCATTTAAATGAAGTCTCTGGGACATTTTCAAATTGTCCTAAGAAATCGCTCAAAATGTTTCTTTAAAGTTGTAAAAATGAAGTGAAATACACGTATAAACATGTCAAAAGTCCTGTTTTCATTGTTAACTCTGAATTTTCAAACACTGCAAACGTGTGAAAATGTTTGGCTTTATATTTACTTTACGGGTATTTTTTTTTACTTTATTGCATTATGTTTCAAATGATTTCTACTGTAGTTTCTCGAAAACTCAAAATTTTTCTGTGAAAAAGATATCAAAATTGTGCACTTTCAGAAACCCCGAAAAGACAGTTTCTCAGAAACTCTCATTGTTTCGATGAAAATTTAGCATGTAGAACCGTGTCTTAGTGTTCGCGAATATTCTTTGTATTTAAAATCTACTATTGGGGGACCGAACAATTGAGAAAATGTAAAGAAAAAAAAATTTTGCTGCTAGGAAGCAGTTGGGAAGAGAATGGGGCAAATCCCAAAAGCTAGCCGAGACAAAACACATTAGAAAACTAACTAGTGCGAGAAAGTCTGTGCCATTCTGTTACCCCCTATAAGTCAAACAAGTTACGGCGGCTATAGTGTAACGGTTAACGTATCGGACTGTTATACTCAAATTCGCGGTTTCAAACCCGATGGAAACCATGGATTTTTAAGAGCGAAAAAATATTTTGTATTCTTCGGAAGGGAAATAAAGCCGTCTGTCCCATGTTAGTTTTTTACTGCGTGTAAAGGATCCTCAAGCCTAAATGAAGCCTCTGAGCTAAATTCAAATCGCCTGTTTTAGCGCCCAAGAAATACCACCTTTCTCCGCTACTGGTTGAAAGGAGTGTAGCGAAATTTGCGTGGTCAGACGGAAGAGCGGGTCTGATGGCCTGAGTCTCTCCACGTAAAATAAGGCTTCAATTCAGTAGTATTTTTAGTGTCCCCTGTTCTGTAATGGCGCCTCCCACTTCCGCGTGACGTTGGCCGTGCCCCCACTGTGCGCGGAGGGAGGCGGTTCGTGGAGGCGCACGTGTCCCGGCCGTGAGCCGGCCCGGCCCGAGTGCGTGGGCGGGCGAGGCGTTGTGGGTGGCCGTGGCGCCGGCCGGGCGGCGCCCAGGAGGCCGTGGACCACGCCTCTGCCTCGGCGCCATCGTGGCGGGAGCGAACGCGTGGCTCGGGGACGGACTCCCTGTTCTGTTTGGCTACGGATGGCAGGAAAAAAAAAATCGATGTTTTGTGTTTGATGTTTTCTTCACATTGATACATTTTTTCCAGAAACATCGATGTGTTCAGAAAAAAGAAAATTCTCAGGAGATAAATTAAATTTCTAGTTTTCTTCCTTTTGTGTGTGTGTGTGTATCTGTGTGTGTGACTGTGTCTGTGTGTGTATATCTGCGTGTGTGTCTGTGTGTGTGTATCTTGCGTGTGTATCGGCGGGTGGTTGTATGTGTCACTTGCGTGTGTGTGTGTGTCTGTGTGTGTGTTCTGTGTTTGTGTGGTGGTCTGGTGTTTGTGTGTGCTCTGATGTTTGTGTGTGTGTCTGTGTTTGTGTGTGTTGTGTTTGTGTGTGTTGTGTTTTATGTGTGTCCTGTGTTTGGTGTGTCGGTCTGTGTTTGTGTGTGTTGTGTTTGTGTGTGTCTGTGTTTGTGTGTGTATGTGTGGTGGTGTGTGTATGAATTGCCCAAAACTAACAGCCGCTGACTGTTGACTGTTGTCGATGGCCAGACGGTACGAAACTGTGTAAGCACCGCTGCTCATTCCCAGACGACCGAGATTGCAGTAAATTGCAGCAGTCGATATTCCGTGCAAAACCTCGCTTTTTTGATGTTATGGAAATAGAGTTCAAGTTGTGCATTTGCAAGAACGAAATGCATGTCCGTTTTTCGCCGCAGAGTCGTTTCCATTCACAAACCTGAGAAAACATTGTTTTACAGTTAGAGAGAAAATACGACACGAATGATCGGTTGTGTTTGCTCATGGCCGCTGTCTCTGTAGCGTTTCTCGTCGAGGTCAAGTCCTAGAGTTCCAGTCTCGACGTTGACAGATTTTCGACTCTAGCATATTCTACCTTCTAGGACGAGTTCAGTCACTGAATGGAGAATTGTAGAAGTCGGCTGCTCTGATCGGTAGTTTTCGTGGTAGTTTCCGTTCAACACCGATTGCCAGAGCAGTACCCTAAGAAAGGGGCTACGGACCGGCCGCGATCTCACCTTCCTCTTCCTTATCCTATACTTTCCACTTTCCTTCTTTCTTTCTTTCTTTCTTTCTTTCTTTCTTTTCTTCTTTCCTTGTTTCTTTCCTTCATTCTTTACTTGTTTCTTTACATCATTCTTTCCTTTTCTTTCTTTTCTTTTTTCTTTCCTTGTTTTGTTTTCCTTCATTCTTTCCTTTTCTTTCTTTTCTTCTTTCTATCCTTGTTTCATTCCTTATTTCTTTCCTTGTCCTTTATGATGAAGTTGCTATTTCTGTGATTGTGTTTTGAAACACCCTAACCTTCTGAGTTTTGCAACAATGGTATCAGTCACTAGCAATGCATCTCGCCATCCAAAATTCTAAGTGTCCCAAGACAGATTGAGACCAATATCTACTGTCGCGTGTCGCGAAAAGAGAAATTTCGACGCCTCCCCTCCCACACTCCATAGCTCCTCCTCCGAACCCCCATCGACTGTCGCCGCGCGCCGACCTTTGCTCGTCGTAAGACGGCTCAGCGAAAAGGTCACGTCTACAGGGCCTCCTCTCCCCGCCCGTACCGGCGAGCGAAAGGTCAATTCGGCAATTCGCATTTCCATGGCCACCTGGGTCGGCCTGCTATCCCCTCCCCCACGCCGCAACACCGAAATTCGGAGATTCTGTCGTGAACGTAACAGAACCAGAGGTTATGCTTACGCTGTGAAATGTAAAAGAATTTGTATGGAGAACATCGATTGTCACATCAGTGGAACCTGGAGACACTCGGCAGTTTCATGATTAGCAAAAAAATAGTAGTTATGTAACAGTGATATAATGTTTTAAAAATATTGTTATAATTAAATTTGTTTCTCGGTAACAAGGTCACAACTTGGTTCTTTTTACGTTGCGGAAAATATTTCCGAGCGTAAACGCGTTCAAAATGGTGACGAGGTGATGACAAATATTAATGTTATAGTAGTAAAAAATATAAATATTATGTTGTTTGAAATCGCTTCGAGAATCAAATAAGTTGGTAATACATTTCGATAGATTTATTTGTCTTTGTAATGTTTCTAGGACAATCGTGATGTATTGTTGTCTTTTTTCTGTATTCCAAAAATATTGTCAACAACTCACACAGTTCACGACTCAACACTGATCTGAAAATATGCGTCTTAACCACACAACAGCATCGCATTTCGAAGCGTTTACCTCACAAGACGAGTATACGAGAGTTGTGTAAAGCAATTGTGGCTTTTGAAATGTGTGACAGTGTGACGACATCACACGAGCGAATTTGCATAAGGCTCATTAGCACGAAGTTTGAAATGTCGTATTCCTTGTGAGCTTTCATACGTATTTTCATATCGTTGGATTTGTATTTACCCATATGTCACAAAAGGGGGCAATACGGCACTATCTATATCTATATATCTATAGATCTCGGGTTTCCTAGTCGGTCACCCAACCAGGAACCCGCAATGTCTGGAATTCACGTATCTCTCGGGGTTTCACGTAGTTAGCGAATTCGGGTAGTAACGCCTATTCTCCGTCGTGGCCTTTCAGTATAACCATCCCATTCGCCTAGGTGACCGAGGGAAGCCACGAAAACCCCGATCAGGATGACAGGCACGGGAATTGATCCCGGGCCTGGAGAATGCAAAGTCAGCGCGCTTCGCCCACGAGCCACTTCGCTCGGTTATTTATAAATACATCTTATTAAAGAAATTAAAATTTACTGTTTACATTTACGCGGCCGAAGAAAATGTGTTCCAATTCTCATCAATAGTCTTTATTGTCTTGTTACAATATTGTTTACTTTATTTTCTGATCGTTTCTTCAAACTTCAAAGAAATGTCTTCGAAGTTTTGAAGCAGAGGAAAAAATGACCGATACTTTTTAAAAGGGACAATTTGGTGTGGGTGACTGCGTGCCGTGTATTTATTAATTTATTTATTTAACGTAAAATCAGTTAAAACGTCGTGGGACATGTGGAGATGTGCGACGTTTTTTCGTCGGTGTTTAATTATTATCAATTTGTATTATTATTAAGTATTCATTATAAATAAATGGTGCTATGTAACACACCTCTGTGTTGCTGAGGAACTAGCTCGTGGGAGAAAGAAGTCCCTTTATCTTATCTCAACTTTTTTGTCCGTTCTTCCTGGTGCGACCTTCATTGTCGCAACAATCGTTTGTTTTCTTTTGAATGATTTTATGAATGAGCAATGTTTGTTTGAACAAACAATAAGTCTTACCATTCAATAGCTACAAGTAGATTTTCACATTCTTATTAATATTTATTATTATTATTATTATTATTATTATTATTATTATTATTATTATTATTATTTAGGTACACTAGACAAAGTTGTTTCTTCAAAATGTCCTCTTAATGATCCCCTTACTTTTCAGTGTCAATCCTTTTGTCACTACCTTTTGTTTTCATTATCTCTACTAGAAGAATTTATTTTATACATTTCACATGACAAATTAAAGAATTTTAATTGAGGTTTCGTGATGTTTCATGCGTTCCTACCTTGAGCATGACGGTGCCAGGTGATGCTCCTCGACCCCATTATCTCGCCGTCCCATCCGGTCTTCGCTCTCCCTGAGTTGCTACGTCATATTTTTGGACTGTCGACGCACATGCATCCATTTTTAGCTATTTTCAAGCTAAGAGGAAACGTCGAAACGAAGTTGACGAACACCGCGAGCGACCGTATCGTAGGCTTCCGGTTCTTTCGGGATGTCGGTGTCTGTGTCAGCGGGTGCGGCGCGATGCGACACAGAGGGGCCCATGGGTCATCGTCGGCTCGACGGGGGGTGGGGGGCGGGAACGCGGCGGGGGTTCAAGGGGCCGGGGCCGCGGCGTGGCGCGGCCGGTGCATGAATGGACGCAGGAATGGTGGCCCTGGCGGGGCGGTGTGGGGGGGGACGCGTCGACCCACTTAGAGCTGAAACCGCCCCTGCCCCTCCCGCTGCCTCGCCTCTCTTCAAAGGGCCCTCTTCAGCCCGCCACCTCACCCCAGCCTCTTCGTCCTGTGGCCCGGCCTGGGGTCACGCGGCGATTGTCCGGGTCGTTTCAAGGCGCACGCGCCATGTGAACGTGTGTGGTGTGTGTGTGTGAGTGGATGAAGTGAATGGGACAATGCACGAGTTCTAGGTTGAAGCGCAAGGGCAATGTGTGAAGAGAATGCGATGAGTATATCAACGTACAGTTAAGTTATATAGTGTACGTGCCTCCTGTTCATAGGGCAAAAATAAATTGAAAAGATGTGTCATTGCCGAACCAATGTTTTTTTAATTCAAAAAGCAGCTTTCGATGCTTAGCCCATCATCAATCAGTTGTCCTGCTAGATGAAGCCACAAAACGACTACCTAGCTTCGATCTAGGGACAGACAACTGTATGATGAATGGCTTAAGCCATCGAAAGCTGCTTTTGAAATTAAAAAACGCATTGTTGGCAATGAACAAATCTTTAAATTATTTTAAAAATGCCTAAAGATAATCCTAGCCACAACCACCTATTTCATAGGGCAAGTGATTTATGTTTTGCGAAGTCGTTGCGAAAGTGTGGGTTAATGGGAGAGAATAGGCGTGTGTAGTTCACAGTATATATGCATGTTCTGGGTAGTTGCACTTTCAATACCCACACATTTGTTAGGGGGAAAAAGGGGGAGCGAGAGCGAGAGCACGTGCGTGCGTGCGTTGCATAAATGTATGTTGATTGTGTGTGTGCCGCGCGAACGCATTGTTGTTGAGCATTGGTTTCATCCCATCAACAAGATGTATATTTCACTCCACCAGCTAGAGAGGCGTTTTGTAAGCAAATGAATATGATTACCACGAACGGGTGGTATGAACGAGGTTGTGTGCAAGTCGGCGTCAGGGGCGGGCGGGTCAGGTTAATAGGGGACGTGTCAGCAAGATACACGTACGATTTATTTAATCGTGCACTCGACGTAAATCAGACTAGTTGCGGGGGATTATCCAATCGTAGCGCTTGTATGTCCGCTACAGTGACGTCACTACGTTGGAACGTTCAGCCCCCATTGGATGAAACCGTGGAACAGCTGATTTGTAATCAAGGGGCAACGGTTAAATAAATCCTCGTTAGCAGGACAAGGGAGCCGGATTGTGGCGGTGCGCCAGTGGGCGGAACGGGAGGGGGGTTCAAGAGGTAGGACACGTCGCGGGGTAGGACGGCGAGGAAATGGAAGGGGCGAGACGGGGCGGGGAGGGGTGCGGGGTGGACGGGTTGGGTGCGGGGCGGGTCGAGTCGCAGCGGGAAGGGCAGCGGGTGGAACAAGGGCGGCGATGCAACGTGAGAACGGCGGGTTGTGGCGCGGGAAGGCCAGCGCAAAGCAGGGCGATTTTATTAATGTAGTGATTGATTTTTCAGGAGAACAATCTAATTGGTTATGAGCGCCCACTCTGTTATGTCGCCGTTAGTGTAGAGTATGTGTTTTATCCTGGGAATGGGAATGTTTCTTTCCCGCTTGAATGTAGAGATGCGTCGACTTGCGGAGAAATTTCCGCCTTTTACTTAACTCCGCGCAACGAGAACTCAACCCACATACGACACGCTCTAAGCTCTCAGTTTGGGCCGACAATTTTCTGTGGGAGTGCACAATGTGTGTGTGTTGTGTGTGCATGTGTATATAGTAGTGTGTTGCGTGTGTAAAATAGAGAATGCGGTCAAGGAACGGAAAAGGAAAGATCGCGCGTGGCCCGTTTGTACGGCACTGCTACCGGCATTGCCTGGTGTTGATCGTAAGAAATCACAGAAAAATACAGAGCAGCCTAGGCTATCTAGCTAGCGTCCGAAAAACCGGGTCACCGCCCGTGATTCGATCTCTATTTGCCACCCAGAAAGAATCGCGAATAGTCAGCTACGATGATGGTCCGGTCCGCCCTCTCCGGGGATGGCCGGAGAGGTTGGGCGGAGTCGCGGTCGGGACGGGGGTGAGGCGGGGAGAGCTGGGCATTACAATGCAAGAAGGGGAGGGGGAGGGTCTCAGGGGAAGGGGTGCAGGGGCGGGCACGGGAGCCGCAGGGGTGGGGCGCGAAAGCAGCGGGCAGGCACAGGGGGGACGGGGGCCGGGGCGAGGGCGTTAGAACGGGGAGCGAAGCGGGGGCGCGGTGTCCCGGACGGCGCGAAACCGGAGCGGGGTGCTGAGTGGTTGCGGGGCGTTGTGGGGTGGGGTGAGGCCGGGGAGGGGACAGGGCGACGCAGTGGCGGGGCGGGGGACGGGGGGCGGAGCGGGGAGGGGGCGA